>JAODAL010015517.1:0-83608 GCA_025379985.1 Phyllomedusa bahiana
ATCCCCTTCCCCTTTGCAGAAAAGCACCCCCAAAGTATGATGTTTCCACCCCTATCCTTCACGGTTGGGACGGTTGTCCTCATTCTTTTTTTTCCTCCAAACACAGCAAGTGGCGTTAATAGCAAAAAGTTCTATTTTGGTCTCATCCGACCACATGACCTTATCCCATGCCTCCATTAGATCATCCAGATGATTAGCAAACTTCAAATGGGCCTGGACATTTGCTCATATCGAAGACAGCTTGAGCAATTTGCTCGTGAGGAGTGGGGCAAAATACCTGAGCACACGTTTAGTAAATTTAAATTTACAATTACTTTTCTCAGTTGTAAGTTATTTCAACGACCATTGTGGGTTTTCCTTTATTTATCAAAAGGATACCAAAATTTTGTCCACATGTGTGGTTACCAGGAAATAATTTCTTAACATGTGTGTCTTTATTCTGTGAAAAAAAACAAGGTCTTAAACAGCTAGTGTTAAGAATGAAAAGTTATGGCTTATGGAATTCAAGGAGGCAAAAAAAAATGTATTGGTCATTAAGGGCGACATGTCCCATTAGGGCTGCGCCATTTTTTTTTTGCTGTATTTTGTGTCAAAAAAACTGTTGATGCCCTATCCTCTACATATATGAGCTGTAGTACACCAAAACTACCCGCCTTGTACACCAGGCACGACATATTTGAATGCGACTAAAGTAGGTGCATTAAATATGCTAACTTATGCTATGCGCCTACATTTTGCTATGCGCTTAGATTAGACGCATCAATTATATTATGCAAGGTATACCAGATTTTTGACAGGTACATTCATTCAGGCACACAATACACTAATTTAATGTGCCTTAAAACTGGTGTGGTGGCGCCTCTTTTCTGACATGTTGCTCTAAGTCTTAAAGGGGTTTTGCCACGAAGTAAAATTGAAGTGGGAAGTTTGTAAATTAAATAATAAATATTATCACCATTCATCATTATTAAACATTCTGCACCGATTGTGTTTTAGCTGCTCCTTAAGTGAGCCATTGTTTACAGCTCATCTCCAGGGGATACGACCAGGGCTGACAGCTACTCAGTCCTGGTCGCACATGCTCAGATATCACCTCTCCTCTCAGGCAGCTACTGAGTGTTCAAACCCCAGGTGCTGTCATTCTACTCCCATCCTCTGTACTCCTTAGTAATTAGTCAAACAGTGCAAATAAATTAAAAAAAGAAACATCAATCAGGTATGTGCATTGATAAAGAGAAATAAAATCCACAGGTTTGGATCCTGCAGAGATTTGAACTGAGGACCTTTGTGTCTAGAGGCAAACGTTTTACCTCTGAGCTACAATGTAGCTACTTACAGTTCTACACATAAACAGACCTTTCTTTGACTACAAAGAGGAAAGGCCTGGTGATGTCATCCTGCAGGGTCACATGATATGCAATTCAAACAAATCACACACGCCCCCTTCTGAGCACATAGAGCTGAAAAGCTGGATACAGGAGGTATGAAATGAGATCTTGGCAAAACCCCTTTAAAATGGCTCAGTCAATAATGGATAATGATGCTAAAGGCATGACAAAAATATTCAAAGTTAAGCTTGTCCCTCTACAATAATGGATTTAAAGCTATCACAAATAAATTGTAGTGTCTATGTAATGCAGTTTTATTACTTTCTAGGCTATTCTAATTTATGTTTCACTTTATTTTTACTCAATGCAATGCCAAAAATGTATTCTGTAGGCAGGTCCCTAATATGTTTAAAGTGGCTCTAAAATTAGACCTTCATATATGTATCTGAGACACCATTATGCACTGTGTAATAAGCACTTAAACATGACAATGTATAAAATTACAATACGCAGCAAGTAAGCAATGTGCTTCTAGGTTTTATGTTACTATTGGATTTTTCCAGTTCATTACAATGCTTTATTAATGGTGTAAATGCTATGGCTTATTTCTGTTACCCAGATAAATCTGTAGTAATTATTGCCAGTATTTCTGCCAAACATGTGAAAAGTTTCTGGTCTGGGTTACCAGATGTAGGCATTGGCTTATTTTAAATTGAGGCAAGCACATACGCAGATACACATATATAGAACTGGAGATTCTTGTTGCCAACTGCACTTAAAATACATAGTACAAAAATAAGTTAGTTCATCCTAGTATCCTTCCATACTTAGCCAGCAATAGCAACCTCTGTGAAGCTGCTGAAAGACCTGTACAAGTTGAAGGAGCTTTGCTCACATGTATAGCATGTTTCTGCTCTAATGATCATAATAGCATACTATGCTGCAATATTCTGGCCACTATAACTTAAAGGGATTGTCCACCTCTTAAGAAAATGAATGGAGCAGCTCCCGAGCCCCCAGTGAAATAAAAGACACAGTATACTCACTTTCCTTTAGTTCCTGCTTCCGGCAACGCATCTCCCTGGTCTTCTGTTATCTGTCCCTGAACCTCTACATTGTAAGAGCTGCATAATATAATTATTATTTATGTGAACAGAGCCATAGTATGTGCTCAGGAGGCACATACTGTGCAATAAGACATTAATTTATGACATTCAAGACAGTGGCGTAGCTACAGGGGTCGCAAGGGTCGCAATTGCGACCGGGCCCCTGAGCCAGGGGGGCCCACGAGCCCCGTTCGCCACACAGCTTGTGCCTTGCGATCAAACAGGCCATCGCAACAGCAGCCGGCACACAGCTCTGTGCACGGAGGCTGCCGGCTGCAGAGAGAGACAGGAAGGGAGGGGGAGGAGTGCTCCATCTCCCAGCGTCCCGGGCGGAACACTTCACTGTGCATCAAGAGAAGCACAGCTCGAACTGCCTGCAGCTCCTATAGTGATTACATAGTAAGTGTAACACTAGCACACTTTATATGTTATAATACAAACTGTATACATACAGTATAGTCACACTACACACCTATAGTGTGTGTCTGTGATGTGAAATGGCTTATGTAACATGAGACTGGCCCATGTGGCAGGCATGCTGGTACCTATAGTTCTACAGCTCTGGGGGGACTACGAGTACCAGCATACCATACTACATATGCTTTAAGTTTTCATCTAGTGTGGTATTGCGGTACTTGTATCCCCCCAGCAGCAGCTGTAGAACAATGGAACCAGCATGCCTGCCACATGGGCCAGTCTCAAGTTACATAAGACATGCACATCACAGACACACACTATAGGTGTGTGTGTATGTATATATATATGTGTATATTTGTATATATATATATATGTGTCTCTGTGTATATGTGTGTGTGTATATATATATATATATAAAGTATATATGTGTGTGTATATATATATGTGTGTGTGTATATATATATATATATATATTGTAAGGCCGCAGCTGGGGAAATCTGCGATGGAGTGTATATCCCAGCCGGTTCTGGGCGTATGCCTGGAGAGAGCAAGATACATGCCACCAAGGTAAGAAGCCTTGGTGGAGTGAAAGGCCATTGTTAGATAGGTGTCGGCAGTACAGACTGACGACATACAATTAAGTTGTCTGTTAGTACGGCTACCAGCCATTCCCGGTCGGCCTTTCATTGGAGTAAGCATAGAGCAGGGTGGGTGCTTACTCCCCATGGCTCCACTCCGGGTTTTCCCGGTGGTATATAAGGTCAGCAGGTAAGCTGACTGGGCGG
Organism: Phyllomedusa bahiana; assembly: GCA_025379985.1. Taxonomy (NCBI): domain Eukaryota; kingdom Metazoa; phylum Chordata; class Amphibia; order Anura; family Hylidae; genus Phyllomedusa; species Phyllomedusa bahiana. Next base: position 3,637 of record JAODAL010015517.1, read on the forward strand.
GCTGCATCTCCAGTTTTACCTTCTGGGCTGGAGACATTCACACTGCTGGAAAACCAGTGTCGCTACACCATCTCCCAAGGTGCTAGTGAGGAACTATACCTGTGTATAGTAAGCGCTCAGACGCAGGAGTTTTGTTTATGTTTATACGTTTGCTGTGCATGTATTGCCATACTTTTTTGTTTCTGCTGTGAAATAAACACAACGGAAGCAAGACAACCGTTTGAACCAGATATCTGCCTCTGTCTCATGCCTGAAGGACTTATGAGTGATCCCAGAGCTGTGCAAGCTCACAATATATATATGTGTATATATATATATAAATATGTGTGTGTATATATATGTGTGTATTTGTGTATATATATATCTATATATATATATATATAAATATATGTGTGTGGGATATATATGTATACTATGTGTGTGTGGGTATCTATATATATATATATATATATATATGTGTGGGTGTATATATATATATAAATATGTGTGTGTATATATATATGTGTATATATAAATATGTGTGTGTGTATATATATATGTATATATGTGTGTGTGTATATATATATATATATATAAATATGTGTGTGTATATATATGTATAAATATGTGTGTGTATATATATGTATATATATGTGTGTGTGTATATATATATATATATATGTATATATGTGTGTATACATATATGTATATACACTCACCTGCCACTTTATTAGGTACACCATGCTAGTAACGGGTTGGGCCCCCTTTTGCCTTCAGAACTGCCTCAATTCTTCGTGGCATAGATTCCACAAGGTGTTGCAACAATGTTCAATTGGTACCAAGGGGCCCAAAGAGTGCCAAGAAAATATTCCCCACACCATGACACCACCACCACCAGCCTGAACCGTTGATACAAGGCAGGATTGGATCCATGCTTTCATGTTGTTGACGCCAAATTCTGACCCTACCATCCGAATGTCGCAGCAGAAATCGAGACTCATCAGACCAGGCAACGTTTTTCCAATCTTCTACTGTCCAATTTCGATGAGCTTGGGCAAATTGGAGCCTCAGTTTCCTGTTCTTAGCTGAAAGGAGTGGCACCCGTGTGGTCTTCTGCTGCTGTAGCCCATCTGCCTCAAAGTTCGCCGTAACTGTGCGTTCAGAGATGCTCTTCATGCCTACCTTGGTTGTAACGGGTGGCTATTTGAGTCACTGTTGCCTTTCTATCAGCTCGAACCAGTCTGCCCATTCTCCTTTGACCTCTGGCATCAACAAGGCATTTCCGCCCACAGGACTGCCGCTCACTGGATGTTTTTTCTTTTTCGGACCATTCTCTGTAAACCCTAGAGATGGTTGGCGTGAAAATCCCAGGAGATCAGCAGTTTCTGAAATACTCAGACCAGCCCTTCTGGCACCAACAACCATGCCACGTTCAAAGGCACTCAAATCACCTTTCTTCCCCATACTGATGCTCGGTTTGAACTGCAGGAGATTGTCTTGACCATGTCTACATGCCTAAATGCACTGAGTTGCCGCCATGTGATTGGCTGATTAGAAATTAAGTGTTAACGAGCAGTTGGACAGGTGTACCTAATAAGTGGCCGGTGAGTGTATGTGTGTGTATATAAATGTGTGTATATATATATATATATATGTGTGTATATACTGTATATGTATGTATATATATATGTATATATATGTGTGTGTATATATATATATATATATATATATACAGTATATGTGTGTGTATATTTGTATATATATATGTGTGTGTGTATATATGTGTGTGTATATATGTGTGTGGCTACAGGGGTCACAGCAGCTGGGCCCCTGAGCCAAGGAGACCAGAAGCCCCCTTGCCACACCGCAGTATCACTGGGTCAGGTCACATAGAGCCAGTGATACAGCGCTCACAGCTGCAGCCTGCATGGTGCAGGCAATAGCTGAAGCAAAGCACCCCACAACATTTTTATTTGCAGGGGAGAGGGACAAGAGGGAACAGACACTGGTTGAAATTAATTTTCTTCTATTGGACAATTTCTTTTAATAGATATAATTTTCTGCATTGTGCTACACCACAGACCTCCGCTACGCCAAGTAGGGAACCTGTGGTTGAAGTACTGGCCAACAGACGGCGTCTGGGGGTAGGAGGGTTTCCAAGCTGAAGTTTTGCACCCGGCCCCTGAGTCTCTAGCTACGCCCCTGATTCAAGACATACAGTGGGTACGGAAAGTATTAAGACTCCTTTCAATTTTTCACTCTTTTTTTCATTGCAGCCATTTGGTAAGATTCAAAAAGTTAATTTTTTGGCTCATTAATGTACACTCTGCTCCCTATATTGAAAGAAAAAAAAACAGAAATGTAGATATTTTTGCAAATTTATTAAAGAAAACCTGAAATATCACATGGTCTTAAGCATTCAGACCCTTTGCTCAGTATTGAGTAGAAGCACCTTTTGAGCTAGTGCAGCCATGCGTCTTCTTGGGAATGATGCAACAAGTTTTTCACCCCTGGATTTGGAGATCCCTGCCATTCTTCCTGCAGATCCTCTCCAGTTCCCTCAAGTTGGATGGTAAACGTTGGTGGACAGCCATTTTCAAGTCTCTCCAGAGATGCTCAATTGTCTTTAGGTCAGGGCTCTGGCTGGGCCAGTCAGGAATGTGCACAGAGTTGTTCTGAAGCCACTGCTTTGTTATTTTAGCTGTGTGCTTAGGGTCATTGTCTTGGTGGAAGAAGAACCTTCAGCCCAGTCTGAAGTCCAGAGCGTCTGGAAGAGGTTTTCATCCAGGATATCTCTGTACTTGGCCGTATTAATTTTTCCTTCAATAGCAACCAGTCGTCCTGTCCCTGCAGCTGAAAAACGCCCCCGTAGCATGATGCTGCCACCACCATGTTTCACTGTTGGGATTGTATTGGGCAGGTGATGAGCAGTGCCTGGTTTTCTCCACACATACCGCTTACAATTAACACCAAAAAGTTAAATCTTCATCTCATCAGACCAGAGAATCTTATTTCTCATAGTCTGGGATACCTTCGTGTGTTTTTTTGAAAACTGTATGCAGCTTTCATATGTCTTGCACTGAGGAGAGGCTTCCGTCGGCCGCACTCTGCCATAAAGCCCCGACTGGTGGAGGCTGCAGTGATCGGTGACTTTGTGGAACTTTCTCCCATCTCCCTACTGCATCTCTGGAGCTCAGCCACAGTGATCTTGGGATTCTTCTTTACCTCTCTCACCAAGGCTCTTCTCCCACGATTGCTTATTTGGCTGGAAGGTCAGGTTGAGGAAGAGTTGTGGTCGTCCCAAACTTCTTCCATTTAAGGATTATGGGGGACACTGTGCTCTTAGGAACCTTGAGTGCTGGAGAAATTCTTTTGTAACCTTGGCCAGATCTGTGCCTTGCCACAATTCTGTCTCTGAGCTCCTTGGGCAGTTCCACAGACCTCATGATTCTCATGTGCTGTAACATGCACTGAACTGTGAGTTCTTATATAGACAGGTGTGTGCCTTTCCTAATCAAGTCCAATTAGTTTAATTAAACACAGCTAGACTCCAATGAAGGAATAGAACCATCTCAAGGAGGATCAGAAGGAAATGGACAGCATGTGAGTTGAATATGAGTGTCACAGCAAAGGGTCTGGATGCTTATGACAATGTGATATTTCAGTTTTTCTTGTTTAATAAATTTGCAAAAATATCTCCATTTCTGTTTTATTTCTTTCAAGATGGGAGGGGGGGGCAGAGTCTACATTCATGAGCAAAAAAAATAACTTTTTTTATCTTACCAAATGGCTGTAATGAAACAAAGAGTGAAAAATTTAAAGGTGTCTGAATACTTTCCGTACCCACTCTATAAATGTATAAAGTCATACAGTTTAAGGGCAATGCTACCAAATATGTATGAAATGTATATAAACTTTTGACTTTGCAGAAAGTAATAAATTTTTTTTACCTAAAACAGGTAAGGTTTATTCTGATTTCATGTCAGATAGTGAGAAAAGCATCCATATGTGTCTTTTGATATAGTGTATGTAAACATCTGGTTTCAACTGTAGATGTCATGTTACCCTGCAACGAATTGACTGCAGGAGGTCTCATGACAGCCGCCATGTTTAGTCCATTCAGTTGCTCCATGGGAGCCATTATTGTGGACAGCAATGTCAGCTGTACCATTATTTCATTTCTAGGTAGCGGCCTGCTGCTCTGGTATGAGGTACAAGAGCAGAATTTTAAATACATATTGTGAGGAAAATGACAAAAGCCACCCCCGCAGCTCTTGTAACTTCAAATTCACTCAGTTATTGCAAAAGTCACCCAAGCCCTCCACTGTGCAACACATGTCAGGAGGAAGCACTCAATTAAACAAATGCTCAATCCATAGGAAACAAAGCCAGCAGGAGGCCTAGCTTGAAAACGATTGTCAGTTAATTTCGTTAGCACCTTGCCAAGGGTCCTGCTCCCAGACCCCAGCATCAAAAAGATGGACCAGTCTCAGCGGCGCCGTTGTTTCATAAGGATTTATGGGAGAACTGTGCCTCACAGGTCCACCCCAGTGTTATATTTTTAAATATGAGACTTCCCACATGCATAGCTGTCACTCCCGCATTTGTAGGGCTCTCGTGCAGGGAATAACAGATGGCTTGGACAAGGAACATAGCAGAAAGTCAGTGTTTGGTACCCAGTCATAGCTTAGGCCCATCCGGTTCTGATGGTACTGCTGGCTTAACTTTGTTCCAGTTCACTTCCAGTACATGATCCATTTTGTGTCCGAAGTCAAAACCAGCATGGCCCGAGAGGGAGGAGAGTGTAGACCATCCCAGGGGCGTGAGAGGGTATTAAAGGGGGTGTGAAGATGATGCGATGTGGGATGTCCCAGTACAGTTATAAGTCGAAGCCCAAGTGGGCCCATTGTTGCCTCTATTGGAGGAGGGTACCTGCACCAACATTCCAGGAGCATCCACACACAGGAGCAAGGCTACATTCACCTCCCCATTTATGCCCAGCACAAGGCTAACCTAAGGTAAATAGACACAGCTTGCTGCCTCTTTGTCTAACCCTATCCGTATTTGCACCTCTGACCAATATCTGTATAGTTATACCTCTATGTATGTATTCCAATTGAAAGAAAACAGCTTCTCCAGCTCAATCCAGGTGGTGGAAAGACGCAACAATCACTTAAAAGCAGACATAAACACATCTTAAAAGCAGAAAAACATAACTTCATGCCGTGATAGCACGCTAACGCGTTTCGGAAACAATATCCTTAGTCATAGCGTATCTAAAGTAATAATGACAATAGCTTATATAGGAATACCTAATCACATGGTCTAATAGGAAATAGCTATTAACCCTAGCATGACCTACACCAGACACATAATTAAAATCCAACAATAAAAACAACTCACGGTATTCAGTATTGATATAATATATCGTGTCTCTTGTTAAGACCTTGGGGGTAGCGTGAACCCATCTGATAGATCCACCAAGCCTCTCTATTTAATAATTTCTTGCGATGGTCCCCCCCTCTTACCGGTCTGAACACCCTCTCTACACCTATGAATGAGAAACCTGCGGTATCACCCTGATGCTTGTCTATGAAGTGTTTAAAAGCCATAGATATCCCTATTGTGACTGGCTTGCGTATATCGGATAAATGGCGACGAATACGAGTTTTTAATGTGGTTGAAGTGCAACCCACGTATTGAAGCTGGCACAAAGTGCAGGTTATCATATAGACAACATTTTTCGTATTACAATTTATATAAGATAAAATGTTAAATTTCTTGTTATGTTATTCAAAAACTTTGTGACCTGCATAAAACCGCATGCAATACAGTGAGTATGACCGCATTTGTATGAGCCTTTCTGTGTAAGCCAACAGGAAAAACCCATGTTAGACTCTGACAAAAACAGACTAGGGGATACTAGGGGATTTCCTTATGGGAAACGTACTTAACCCCATCTTCCTCCAGTACACTTTTGATATTTTGCTGACAAAATAAAATAGGCAAATTTCTCTTTACTATATCTACAATCGCTTTGTACTGAGGAGTATATTGGGTTGAGAATACTATACTATTAGAAAGGCTTTCCTCTTTTCTGGGGGGCTTCAACAAATCTTCCCTAGTAAGACCAGCCACTTTACTCTTGGCTCTATTAATATTCCACTGGGGATAGCCTCTCTGAGCCAAACGATCACAGACCTCTCGTTCATATTTTTCAAATCTATCCATGATAGAACAATGCCTTTTAACTCTCATCAACTACCCCACCGGAAGGTTCTTTATGACATGAGGTGGGTGACATGACTTGGCTTGCAGAATAGAATTCCTAGCTATAGACTTGCGATAGGGAAAAATATCAATACCTCCATTCAAATTCCCCTTCAAGGTGACATCCAGATAATTTATTGTATTACATTGCCATTCAATCGTAAACCGGAGGTTCATATCATTTTGATTGACATATTGTCCAAATTCAAAAGCTTCCCTCTCCGTCCCCTCCCACACCAGGAGCAGGTCGTCTATATAACGACCATACCACCTGATGTGGGAGAGGTACGGGCAATCTGGAGAGAAAAGAAATATCTCCTCCCATGCTGACATGAAAATGTTCGCCAATGAGGGTGAAAATTTTGCCCCCATTGATGAACCCTGGCACTGCACAAAAAACTCTCTATCAAAACTAAAGTAGTTGTGTTTCAATAAAAAATCAACCGCCATTATGACAAATTCGTTAACTTCTTTAGTATGTTGACTAAAGCGTATAAGATGACGCTCCAGAACCCGCAAAGCATATTCATGAGGAATGGAAGGGTATAAACTCACAACATCGCAAGACACCCACGACAAGTTAGATCCCCATGGTACCTGAGTCAGGATGGACACCAAACCCTTGGAATCTTTACTAAGACCTGGAAGCTCTAACACCACCGGTAGTAAACTTTCATCAAAGATCCCGTTCTACACTAGGGTTAAAAAAAAGAGTGATTTTTACCCCATTTACCCTATTAGCTCGCGTCCAATTGGTCTGGATTTAGTCCAGGAAAATGTAGAATGTGATCTTTTACGATTACAAGACAAAATTAAAACGGGTTTTTCCAATCCCAATATCTCTAGAAAGGAGAAGGGTGCGTTAAAAGAACTTAGGGAAAATAAAGATCTAATAATACGTGCAGCAGACAAAGGTGGGGCGATTGTGTTGTTGAATGCAGATCTTTATAGGGAGCTAAATTTGAGATTATTGCGGGATGTTCACACGTATCGTCCTTTACTTTCAGATCCAACAGAATCTTTTCAAATTAAATTGAGAAAACTTCTGTCGGACGGTGTGTCTACAGTATGGGTGCTATTACAACTACACTGGCAGAGAAACTATTTGTGGGACACCCGGTGGTTCCGGTGTTTCATTCCCTCCCTAAAATTCACAAAATGACCTTTCCGCCGCCTGTAAGACCTATAGTTGCAGGAATAGGTTCATTGGGTGAATTATTGGGGGCTTGGGTTGATGAAATTTTACAACCGTTGGTGTTAGATCTTCCAGGTCTTATTAAAGATTCCAAGAGTTTGGTGACCATCATGACTCAGGTACCATGGGGATCTAACTTGTCGTGGGTGTCTTGCGATGTTGTGAGTTTATACCCTTCCAGTTTATATGATAACCTGCACTCTGTGCCAGCTTCAATACGTGGGTTGCACGTCAACCACGTTAAAAACTCGTATTTGTCGCCACTTATCCGATATACGTAAGCCAGTCACAATAGGGATATCTATGGCTTCTAAACACTTCATAGACAAGCATCAGGGTGATACCGCAGGTTTTTCATTTATAGGTGTAGAGAGGGTGTTCAGACCGGTGAGAGGGGGGGACCATCGCAAGAAATTATTAAATAGAGAGGCTTGGTGGATCTATCAGATGGGTTCACGCTACCCCCAAGGTCTTAACAAGAGACACGATATATTATATCAATACTGAATACCGTGAGTTGTTTTTATTGTTGGATTTTAATTATGTGTCTGGTGTAGGTCATGCTAGGGTTAACAGCTATTTCCTATTAGACCATGTGATTAGGTATTCCTATATAAGCTATTGTCATTATTACTTTAGATACGCTATGACTAAGGATATTGTTTCCGAAACGCGTTAGCGTGCTATCACGGCATGAAGTTATGTTTTTCTGCTTTTAAGATGTTTAATAAAGTGATTTTTACGTCTTTCCACCACCTGGATTGAGCTGGAGAAGCTGTTTTCTTTCAATTGGATTACTACCTGGATCTACTTCGGATCTGTCCGTGCTGCATCCGGGGGTGGAGTATCTTCGGTGAGCTGTATCCTATCTGTCTATGTATGTATTGTTTGTCTAGTTCGCTCACAAGGTGATTAAATATTTAAACTTTAATCCTGAGCTAGTCTGTTGTCTTGATCGCCCGATTTCACGTGTCCGTTTTTCTCGGTCTCTAATATAACGCTAACTGGGCTGGTTCCTGGCCTGGTTATAAGTCTGTAACGGACCGGTCTTATAACTAACGAGGAACTGGTGGCAGTGTACCGGGCTGGCAGAGTTCTGTTTCACCACTGTGGGCAAATAGATCTCTCCCAGTCGTTCAGGTTTGTGGGCGAGTGGGGTATCCTCTTGGACTCCCTGGGTCTTCCCATGCTCGTGTGGACCGGGGTTAACAGTGAAATGGTATCCAGCTGACCTTATGCGACCCTCAAGTGGGCGCAGGTTTTTCCTGATACATATACATTAGAGGATTGTATGATTTCCTATGATATACATATGACATAAAAATATAAAGTGGACAACCCCTTTAACCAAAACTGAACTGAGTTAGAAATCCCATGAATGTATAGATGTATCTATGTGCTGGACTATTTTCATTTTTGTATCTATAGTATTGTGTAAAGCCACATTGGACACAAAGTAAACTACAATGCAAATTAATAGGTTCTAAACATGAGACAGTTTTAGGACATGCTGTGCTTTTTCAGCATTTCTTGCATCTTTTTTCTACAGCAAGTCAGCTGCCAAATCCCCTGTAATGTTGATGCTCTTGTCTAGGATCACTTGGTACACTCTCCTGACTGCTAGAGATTTGTGGATCTTAATAAATATCTCCTAATGACATAACAAATTGGGAGTTCTGTTTCCAGCTTCTCCATTACATGTTTGATGGTGGCAATTTGTTTCATTCCAGCTCAGTTGAGTCCATGCATTTTGAGTCCTTTCATTATGGCAGCTATTGCATGTTATCCCAGTCTGACCACCAGTTCAGTACATACAACAGGTGAAATAAGTATTGAACACGTCAGTGAGATTCTAAGTAAATATTATTTCTATTTAGGTGCTATTGACATGAATTTCTCACCAGATGTCAGTAACAAACCATCCAATCCACACAAAGAAATCAAACCATAGATGTACATAAATTATGTGTAATAATGAGAAATGACACAGGGAAAAAGCATTGAACACAACTACTGAAATCTATTTAATGCTCGTAGAAAAGTCTTTGTTGGCGATGACAAGACGTCTCCTGTATGGAAAAACTAGTCACATGCATTGCTTAGGTGCAGGACTGGGACAAAGTATTCTGGTGCCCCTGGCAAATAAGGCACATAGTGCCCCACATGGGAAAATTCAGCCCACTCCATACCTCCTTGCGGCACTTTCCTGCCTGGGGTGAAGTGGCACTCTAGGAAGTCGCCTACCTTCGACTACCTACCGTCCCAGCCCTGCTCAGGTGGCATTTTGGCTTATTCTTCCACACAAACATTCTTCAAATTCTGAAGATTCCGTGGGCTCCTTCTATGGACTATGGGTGGAAAACTTGTCATTGTCTGTAGCTGCACATGGCAGCGCTGATCGCAAATTGCAATCAGAACAAAGGAAGAGATGTGGGTTGGATCAGCGCAGCCCTGTGCTCCTAGAAACAATGATTTTACTTGTGAAATTAGGGGGCTATATTTATAACTGTTTACACCAATGAAGGTGTTCTGGTTACAAGGATTGCTTGTGGAGCCTGGGTGTGAGATGACAATCACAGCTCTCCAAGCCTGAGAACTGACCATTGCTGGAGGTCTGCGGAGCTGTGACATCCACTTCCTCCCACTGCTCACACAGAATGAAGAGCACTCAGGAGGGAGCAGGAACAGTGTGGGGCGTGATGAGGTCACCACTCTTCAATGAGGAAAGATCTTCCGCTGTATTTGAAAATCTATATCAGAAATGCAGCTCTGATACCTGCAAAAGCCTGTAGTGAGAAAACCCCTTTAACTTTAGTAGAATTGTCTCTAGCAACTAGTGATCAGCTCCAATTAGCTGCAAAAGGGTGATCACTTTTTCTGGACTTTTGGAGCTTAGTATTGTCTCAGTGCCTTGGCCCACCAAAAGAATAATGGGTACTCTCAAGGGCTATTCCAACTGTGAACATGTTTGCAGAAGATATAAAATTATTTTTAAATTAAAACAATGCTGGTGCTACTTATGCCTAGTATTATCTCCATACATCGTATGCCCAGTGTTACCTCCATATACCCTATGATTAGCATTACCTCCATACACCATAGGCTGAGTGTTACCTCCATACACCATAGGTTGAGTGTTACCTCCATACACCCTAGGCTGAGTGTTACCTCTGTGCCCCTGTATGCTGAGTGTTATCCTGATATGCCCAATGTAGAGTGTCACCTCTATATACAGGAAGGGGAACTTGTGTATACAGAAACATAATCCTAGAGTCTATTACATCAAGACTTCTCAAATAATAAGGTTAGCTAATTTTGTTGCAGAAAAGTTTGGCGCTGAACACTATAATTTTCCAAATAAAGTTTCTTTTATCTCATGACTTCTCTCTATATCCTGTTAAAGGTTGTAAAGGTTACGAGTACAAATATCTCAATATGCTACGCTCCAACAATGCCTATGTACTTCTCTTTCACTTTACATCTTATGTACCTGATATTTTCCCAAACTGTCTTGGAAAGGAAACCACGGAGTAACCTAATTATAAATTAATAATTTCAATGGATGGTACTCTGTACTTCTTCAGAAGTTCTTCAATGTGTGAATGATACTCAAAGTGATAATGATCATTAGCCGACACTCAGCATAATGACATTCATCAGATGATACTTCTTTTTGTAGAGATTGTTAAGAAAGTAAAACATTTGAATGAGTGGATGAGATTTTCAGTGTTACATCACTTCAATAGAAAATAATTTTGTGTGCACAGCGTCCCAGTAATGTCCTTGGACCATATGACAAGTATAGGATGGCAAGCCAGTATAAATTTGAATAAAATGTAAACTTTTATTATAACAAGGCTTAAAAGTCGTAGAAAAAATATACGTTACAGCAGTGCAGACCGGTCACCATACTCAGCAGTGTGCAGCCGGATTCTATCTCAAAACGGACCGACGCGTTTCGATGACGTGTACCTTATTCCTGGTCTGTTAGATAATTTTCAGGAAGGACTTAAATAGAGGATCGGGCGTAGCCCGATAAAGAAGACCTTAACCCCTAAAATACCAACAAGGTATATATTACATACATAGAAGCATAAAAACATATATATGTATGAAAGAAATACCGGCTTAACTCACGAATAAACATATGTGAAAAAAACTGTAATTAGATCAATACATAAAAGAATTCTAATCTGAAAGGAAAAAAGCATTCTTTCAGATTAGAATTCTTTTATGTATTGATCTAATTACAGTTTTTTTCACATATGTTTATTCGTGAGTTAAGCCGGTATTTCTTTGATACATATATATGTTTTTATGCTTCTATGTATGTAATATATACCTTGTTGGTATTTTAGGGGTTAAGGTCTTCTTTATCGGGCTACGCCCGATCCTCTATTTAAGTCCTTCCTGAAAATTATCTAACAGACCAGGAATAAGGTGCACGTCATCGAAACGCGTCGGTCCGTTTTGAGATAGAATCCGGCTGCACACTGCTGATTATGGTGACCGGTCTGCACTGCTGTAACGTATATTTTTTCTACGACTTTTAAGCCTTGTTATAATAAAAGTTTACATTTTATTCAAATTTATACTGGCTTGCCATCCTATACTTGTCTTATGGTCCAAGGATATTACTGGGACGCTGTGCACACAAAATTATTTTCTATTGCTTCCATTAAGCCGAGTGAGCTCTCGGCGTTCACGTGCATCCCTGTAATTCCCCGCCGGGCGGATTGAGCTGGACTGTGACTTACTGTTTCCTACATCACTTCAATGTTGAATTCTATCGGTGTCTCACTAGTGATGAAACAGTGACAGCAGAAAACTGATTTCTTGTAATTTTTCCTAGACAGAGAGAAATAGGAGGAACATGCTGAAAAAAAAAAATAAGATATAGCGAGGACAAAGATCGGAGTGTTGTTGAAGAGGACTTGTGGCTGTTCCCTAAAACCAGCCCTAAAGATTTCCCTAACCTACAACTTATCCTGTATCCTGCCACAGTATGTAGCTCTAGGACCAAGAGACTCCTTAGGTATAGCACAGTAGAAAACTATACAAGCACAAACACTGAGATTCTCAGGCACTAGAACAAACACAGACAGAGCAAGGTGAGGATAGACCAGAAGCAACAAGGAACTCTAGAACTGAATACAAATACTTAGCAAATTATTCCACAAAATCTCAGGACATAAAAATCTCTCGGAACAGTCACTATAATCCACAACAGGTTACCTAGTCTTGCAAGCTTTATGGAGAAGCTGGCAAGTATCCAACCCTTTCCAAAGAATTTAAAGGCGTTAAACGTAGTCAGCTGCCCAAAAAACTATTTGAGGTGGTTGCCCTCACATTTGTGATTCAAGATGGGGGGAGAGTATGAAATGGCAGGAAGATTCTTGCCATTCATATCATGTGGAGCCTCTTTTCTTATAACTCTGTGTTGTGCTGTTCCTCCATTATTACTTGTATAAATATATTTCTGGATCTGTCAATTGAGTGTTACCAATTGGGGATGTGTCCCTGCACAGTCTTACATTGTGCAAACCTCACTTAGGGTATGTTCACACAGCGTGTTGGGTCCGTATGAACATACGCTCTTGGATGTGTGTTTGGGTCAAACCAGACGGACCCAATCATGCATCTAACTATGAGCTGCTCGCAATGTAAAACACGTATTGGTGTTCACATGAGAGATCACAGATGCGTGTTTACATTGCGTCTTTCAAATCCGTCTTTCGAATCTGTTCCAAGAATTGACATGTCAATTCTTGATCCAAAAGACACAGCAGGAGCCCTATAACAAAGTATATGGTGCGATCTTGCTGGATCCAACACAGCAGCTGCGTGTTGGATTAATGTTGGATCCGATCGACGCTGCGTTTTTGGATGCGTTTTCGGATCCAGCACAGATCCCAAATCATATCCAAAAACGCTGTGTGAACATACCCTTAGAGAGTCAATGTGTACAGGGGCACACCAAATTTAGGCTGGAACGGTAACACCCTGCTGACAGATTCAGTTATACACTTCTAGGAGGAATAACAGAAGAACAGCACAACAAAGAGTTGTTAGGGCGCGTTCCCACTGTACAGGTTTGCCGGCCGGTATTTGTGTGCCGTGGACACGGCCGCGGGGGGGACGGCTTTTCTCTGTGATGAGCGGAGAAAAGCCCTCCCCCTTCATATTGAGATGCACAGATTCCGTCCGGAAGATTGTGCTTGCTCAATGTTGTGCGGCCGGACCGCGGGTGGAAAAACCGCCCAACGGAAATCCCGTGCAGTGGGGGCTGCTGCACGGGTTTTCCATAGAGCACCATTGTGCTCGTTTTCGGCCGTTTTTTCAGGCAGTCTGCAAAACCACAAACCAGCTGAAAAACCGGCCGAAAACCTGTGCAGTGGGGAAATGCCCTTAGAGAAAATGCTCCAGAATTATTTCTCAGGGAACACAAGTATTTGATAAAACAGAGATGTCAGGAGCTGTCACAAGTTCTCTATAAAGGTTGCTCTCTAATAGGAGATTTATCCATCTGCTAAATGGACAAAGGAATTTTTTCAGGTCCAGTTAGGCCCCATTTACAGATATCCATTGGGATACCTTAAGAAAAATATCCAGAGAAAGAGCTGTAGGAATCCTCACCGGAAAATCAGCACTGCAACAATGGCCAATATGAATGTATTGTGTATCTGGATCAAGTTTTACAGCACTGAATGGAAGAGCCATTATATATGTAAAACCAAGAACAGAAGGGAAAGACAAAGGAGAAAACAGTTGTGAGGTTGCACAGAGCTGCATGTTTCTTTATGTTTGTGCTTAATGCGTATTTAATGTGGGACATTTGGGCTTTATATTTGTCGGGTGGGGGAATTATTTGACTGTTGCTCAGGACCATATTTAACAGGAATGTTTAGGGTGTTCCATGTTATTTCATCAAGGTTAAGGGTGAGGGTTTACATTATTTATATGATTTCAGATTACTGGAGGGCATGCTGATCTCTATGGCGTCTATTGCATTCAAAAGATTAAACAGTTTCATTCATTTGAAGATTTTTTTTTTTTAAGTACAATGTATTAATTACTCAAATATCTTTTCTATAGCATCTGGGTTATGTTGGAAAATGACATACAGATAGATAGGTATAGTTATATAAAGAGAGAGATATAGCAGGGCCTGTTATCCTGCTAGAAGAGGACACTGTCATAAGGACATACAGTATTGTTACAATGGAGGGATTTATTGGTTTACAACAATGTTTAGGTAGGTGATACCAAATAATATCTAGATGAAAGCCAAGGCCTAATGGATTCCCAGCCGAACATTGTCCAGAGAGCATCACAGAGTCTCCACCAGTTTAGCTTCTTCCAATAGTACATGTGGGTGTCCTCTTTTCTGTAGGTAGGCAATGTACATGCACACAGCTGTCTACATGAAGTAACAGAAAAATTCTCTCCAGGTTCTCCATTGCCCTATGGTCCACTTCTGATGCTTACATCTCCATCATAGGTACGTTCAGTGATGTATGCTACATATGCTTGTGTAGTTCTTTATGTTGGATTGGACTAGATGGACTAGCCCATCAATGAGCCTTGGCCATCCATGACCCGATTGCTGGGTCACATGTTAGCATTTCTTGCACCACATTTGGTAGGTACTAACCACTAAATACCCAGATCCCCCCACAAGACCTATTTAGGACCACATGTATGAAAACTGTGTAGGTCTAAAATTCTCTTTGCTGCCCATATCAGCCAATCAGAGCTTTTTTGCTATGGGCAACAATGTGATTTTTAGACCTAGACAGTTTACATACATGTGGCCCTTAGTTATTACAATTTGGCTCTATTCAAATTTGTTCAGATTTTTACAACTGTTCATTTATCCTGTTTTTACACACTGGGGCAGATTTATTTACCCATAACAACCGCCTGATGACTTTTGACGGAGGGCGGTGCAGGTCCTCTATCTGCAGCTACGTCAAAAGGGTTTTACGGCTCTCAGTGCCATAACTGCACTAGGAACAGCTCTGTTCCTAGAGCAGTCTCTGTAGACATAGGGGAGCGGAGGAAACCCACGGACTGTGGCAAAATCAAAAGGGATTCCCCTGCTCTATTGGGTCATCGAGATTCCCGGTGACCGATGGAGCATGGGGAATGTCTGTACAGTCAACCTGTCTGTATAGCAAGCCTGTGGTTATGGTGAGTATACTAATATATTAACAAGTTTTAAAAAGTATTAAACAGTTACCCTTTAATTAAATAAAAAAGTAATACATTTTTTTTAAATTACGCAGTCATTTATTTGTAAACTTAAACTATGTTTCCCAAAAATACAACTTCTCCTGCATAAAATAAGCCCTTCAATAACTGCATGACTTAAAAAATAAAAAAGTGACGACTGCAGAGAAATACAGAGAGGCAAAAACTGAAAAGAATGAGCTGGACATTAAAGCCTTTTCAGGCCTGGTTAATACTGTTTGAAACATACCCTAATGTTCACACGGCGTGTTGGATCCGCTTTTGGATCAGTTTTTAAATGCGTGTTTGGATCCGTGTTTCAGACCCTAAACAGACCCGAACACGCGTCTAACAATGTGCAGTGTGATTTACATTGCTTTCAATGTGAAACACGCATCGGCGTTCAGAGGAGTGATCGCCGATACGTGTTTTATAAGCGCCTTTCTGATGCGTCTTTCGGATGCGTCATGTCAATTCCTGATCCGTTTGAAGCAGCAGGCATCCTATTTAAAACTATAGGGTGCGTGTCTGCTGCGGCCAAAACGCATCCAAACACACACCTGCATGTTGGATGCGTTTTGGATGCAATTTGCGCAGCACTTTTGAATGCATTTTTCACACGCCGTGTGAACATACCCTAAGTCTAAAAACGACAATGTTTGATAAGTCTGCTGCATGTTCAGAGACTTAACAGCATCTATTAGTTGGCCTAGTTTGTGCCAAGAATTGCCCCAGAGAAGCCACGCCATTCAATGAAGCCACATCCCCTTTGTCAAATGCGCCGCAGAAGTGTCTAAAAACTGTCTAAAACACATAATAAATGTGGTGTAAAGCCAGTATTTTAGTGCAAATTGCACCAGAATTCTAGCTTGTTTGCCATGGTAAATGTGCCCCAATAACTTCAAGAACTTGCTGCCTTATATAATCTAACACTTGACAAACGCAATAAAAAATTGGCCTCATTTATCAAAACTGACTGCTGTAAGACTGTCTTTGTTGCCCATAGCAACCAATCAGAGCTCAGCTTTCATTTTTTAAACGGCTCAGTAAAAAGTGAAAGCTGATCTGTGATTGGTTGCTGTGGGCAAAGTAAGGACAGTTTTCCAAGTAGAAATAGAAAATTTACAGTTAAGTCACATTATTATGACCACTTCCTACATTGGATGTTGGCAGCATGTAGCTCATAAAAGAAGTCCTGTGTGGTGAGCTGGCTAGGTGGATATATAAGTTGTGTGATAGGCTGTCTGCACACACATCCCTCATAAAAGAAGTCCTGTGTGGTGAGCTGGCTAGGTGGATATATAAGTTGTGTGATAGGCTGTCTGCACACACATCCCTCATTGCTGTCATGGGTAAAAGGGGCGATTAATCAGAGTTGCTAAAAAGGATGATATTTGGGCCAAAGGCGGCGCCATGTCGGAAACTGCACAGTTTGTGAATTATTCACGTGCTGCTGTGGCGAAAGTGTATCATGAGTGGATGATTGACACCATTGCGAATACGAGATATGGAAACTGTGGAGCACCATGTGCTATAGATGTGAGAGGTGAACCTGTGTGAGGGCAGGCTCAACACCTAAATAAACATGTGTCTAAAACAGCATTTTACTGAACTCTGCTTCATATGGAGCTCTGAAGCAGATGGACGGTCACTGCACCTCTAGTAACCAAGTTGCATCAGCAGAAAATGCTTTTAATTTCACAGCAATATTAGGAGTTGCATTTTCATATTTTCTACTTCATGAAATGGATTAACACTGGCATAGCAGGTGAGAAACATCAGAGAACAAACATCCTGCAATCATTGCTGGAAGAACTCAAGCTAATGTGGCAGTGTTATGTGCTGGAGAATGTTTTTTTGGCATTTTCTGGGCCACTAACCCATGTGGAAGACACACTCAACTGACTTAGGTATGAATCCATCCTTGCAGATCACATACACCTGTACATACATGCTGATTGTCTTACCTGGGATAAATGGGATCTTCCAGCAAGACAATGAGACATGTCACAAGGCAGGAAATGTCTGACGTTAGTTGGTAGAGCATGAACAAGACTTCCAAATACTACCCTCAGGGCTGCCATCAGTCATCTATTATCCATTTCAGGGCCCCATACAAATGGGGACCTCACCCATTACTAGTTCCTATTTTTTTAACATATCAGTGAGCCCCTTTTTGATTAGGGCCCCTGACAGGAGTATTGCCCTATTGCCAGCCCTTACTACCCTGCCCCCTAATTCCCTGACCCCAAAATGAGCATCTGCGGGACCACATTGATAGTCCTTTTGGCTCTATGGATCCCCTCCTTCCCCCCAAGCACCAATGAACACAGTCGTCATGGGCCTAGATACCCGTGACAACCTACCAGGACTTTATTGAGGCACTCCCAGCCCATCTAGCTGCTGTCCGTGCTGCACACGGTGGTTACTCTGGATGTGATATATGGTCATACTAATGTGACTTGACTGTGTGTAACCTTCATAGACATACAATTACAGCTGAAAGTGTCAATAGCTTCTATGTTGGGAATATATTATATTATTAAGTTGCAGTAGCCACAGTTATACTCTAACTTTTTATGGGTTAAATAAAGTGAAAACAAGAAGAAAAATTCCAGCTCCTATTTATTCTTAGTCTAGCAGGACACAGATTGCCTCTTATTACACACACATCCAGTTACTTCTGATGTCTTGATTTGAAATATAAAAGAATTAACATTTGTAATTAGGCTCCAATCAAATGTCTTTAATGTAAACTAATGGCAAGTTTCAAATATACTAAGCTTTAATTTTTCATTTTCTTTAGTGTTGTTTGAAGAGCCATAGCCTCCCCCTTCTATTTGCCGAAAAAATATTATCACATTCAGTTCACAGTTTAGATTTCTGAAATGTGGAGATTGAAGTGACGATAATTGTTCTCCTTTAAAGCACGCGACTGTGACTAATTACTTCCCATGCCACCAGGAGAGTCACAACCTTTTTACGTTCAATCTCGTAGCAGCAGTTTTGCTTCTGTGTATATGATGTTTGCGAAACATTTTCAGCCATGAAGAATCCCTCCACATTCTCTGTATTGTTGTATTATACAAAGACATACATGACTTTATGCTATTTGTATTACGTTTCGTCATGTAAGGAATGCATCCCATCCCAATGCAGCGATTATTGGTGAGGGCACCTTCTTTACGATATTCACACTGCGGGACAAATAACATTGTAACCGATCGATTTTATGGAAGTGAAAAATACCAATAATTTTTTTTTATTGTTTCTTTTATTTTTATGTAATAAATAGTGAATTTTATTTTTTTTTCTCAAATGCTGTTCTGACACTAACAAATGCTTATTAGACCGTTGGAGCATGCTAAAATATAGAGGGAAAGAAGAAAACTCACATTGTAAACCCTCCTATTCCATCGCTGTGACCGTCCTGGTGATCCCAGCGTAATAATAATAATCTTTATTTATATAGCGCCAACATATTCTGCAGCACTTTACAATTTAGAGGGTATAAGTGCAGACAAACCAGACATTATACTATAAAAAGCTACTTACAGATCAGACACAAGGGGCTACATGTATGAAACTGTTTGGGCGCATTCCCATGGCACAGGACAAATACCGGCCGGGTTGCCGGCCGGTATTTATCCTGTTTTGCGGCCATCCCCACGGGCGCGGGGTGGGGGGGGGCGGCTTTTCTCTGCGATGAGTGGAGAAAAGCCCTCCCCCTTCAAGTTGGCTTGCACAGATTCCGTCCGTAAAGACGGAAGATTGTGCTAGCACAAGGTTTTGCGGCCGGACCACGGGCGGAAAAAAACGCCGGACGGAAAACCCGTGCAGTAGGGACTGCTGCACAGGTTTTCCATAGAGCGCCATTGTGCTAATTTGCGGCCAGTTTGTCAGGCGGTCTGAAAAACTGCAAACCGGCTGAAAAACCGGCTGAAAACCCGTGCAGTGGGGACATGCCCTTTAGGTCTAAAACTCACTCTTTTGCCCATAGTAACCTATGGGCAAAAAAGTGAGTTTTAGACCTAAACAGGTTCATACATGTGGCCCAAGGTGTGAGGGCTCTGCTCGTAAGAGCTTACAATTTAATAAGGTGCATGGGTGAGACAAAGGATGAGAAGTGCTCAGTTTACATGTTGATCCAGCCATGTTTCATAAATATGGGGTTTACATAAAAAGTGGATGAAACTGCCATCCTGACAGTACATCTACAGATAAGTACCTATGAGTTCTCAAGTGCAAGTGGGGGGTTAACAATTACATATCTTGATAGGCCAGACTGAGAAGATGCATTCTCAGGGTGCGCTCAAAACTATGTTGGTTGTGAGCAGGGGCGGGAGGATGGGTAGGCGAAGGTAGGTGACTGCCTAGGGGGCCACTTCTTCCCAGGCAGAAAAGGGGGCGCAAGGAGGCATGGATTGGGCTGAATTTTCCATTTGGGGCCCGCATTGTGCCTTATTTGCCTAGAGCACCAGAATACCTTGTCCCAACCCTGTTTATGAGTGTGCCTGATTGTACGGGGCAGTTTGTTCAAGAGAACTGGTGTGGCACGTGAAAAATCATGGAGCCAGGCATGAGAGGTTCGGATGATTGAGGAATGTAATTTGAGATCATCAGCACGGCGGAGAGACCGGGTAGGGTGGTAGACAGAGATGAGGGAGGAGATGTAGGGGGGGGGGGGGGTGCACCGCTGTGGATAGATTTATGGTTGAGAGGGATGAGTTTATGTTGTATTATGTACTGAATGGGAAACCAGTGCATTGACTGACACAGGGTATAGGCAAAATTATAGCGGCTGCATTCATGACAGATTGGAGAGGGGAGAGTTTACAGGATTACCTACCCATTCATTCTTCACGTGACCTCTGTAACCAGTTACAGGCCACTGTGATCTGTGAATGGGGAGTAAATTGAAGAATGAATGGGGATATCATCTGCCGAGATCACCAGGACAACAGCACTGATGGAACCTTAAGGTTTACAAGGTAAGTTTTCTTCCTTCCTTCTTTTTATTATCATGCACCGACGGACTAACGAGCATTTGTTAGTGTTGTAACACCCCTTTAGAATTTTTAACATTTTGCTTAAAAGTGTTTGCCACTCTTCAAAATCTTTTCTGGGGCTGGCTCATAGCTCATTACAAGCTGGCCTCAGAGATTAGGAAAAGATCTATGGGAGATCCGCATATACCTAAGCAAACTTGCTTGGATATATTCAGAACTTCCATAGAAATGAATGGGGAGAACTGAGCAAGTGCTTCAATTTCCCCATTCTCTATGACTGGCTCATAGTGAGCTATGAGCCGGGCTCAGAAAAGATTTTACAAAGGGGAAAAACCCCTTGAAACATTTTGTTACTGTATTTAACCACTAGGAGTACAATTTCTAGTAAAATACACTGCAATATTAAAGGGGTATTGCCATACAATTGATAAGCTTTAATTGTGTTGATTGTGCAGCTGTAAGAGTAGAGAGTTGGCTGGAAGTGGCAGAGTTTATTGCCATCCCTGCTGTCCTGTTTGTGTATACACAGTGCTCAATGAGCGCTGTATACACATACCAGCTGGAAGCCGTCAGGCCTCCTGACTTCATGTGATCACTGGGGCTAAATAACTGCAGATACTGTTGATTGTTAGCAGACCCAAACCACCTCTGCAGTGAGTTCTGGGGGCTGTATTCACCCGGTAAAAAGAACTAATATATCAGTCTAGCTATAGGAGAAATCAGCAAAAAAAAAAAAAAAAGTTTTGTAAACATACTCCCCTCCTTATTTTTCAACTTATGGGGAGGCAGAATAAGTAAAAAGTCTACAAAGTTAAAAAAAAATGAAAACATTTTAATTAGTGTCACTTTTTGCTAAAAAAAAATTGAAAAATGTGAAAACGATTTTTTAAATTTTTACTATTTTTTCCAGATATTTTTTTTATATCTGGAAAAACAGTAAAAGTAAAAAAAATCTTTTTCACATTTTTCAATTTGTAAAAAAGTACATAAAAATAAAACCTTATGTTTTATGGATTAAAGTGAAAAAAGCAAAAAAAGATAGTAGAATAACTGAGTGGGGAATTAATATGTGCCTGGTCATGAGGGATGGTAAAGAGCCCAATCAGCAACTGATTGAAGGTGTTGTCCATTTTTAAAAACTAATTCATGCTGGTGCTATGCCATGTCTTATCAGCAGGAAGGTGTTCAGATATCCCAGTCTCTAGTCTTATTTTATTGATAGTTATAGGGGCCATGGGCATAACTAATAATCATAGGGCCCCATAGTAAAAGAAGATGGGACCCAACCACCAAATGACTGGAAACTAAAGAGCAGTATAAGTGGCAATAATTAATAATATAAATAATAGCACTATGCATCAGAGAAGTCATATAGTAGTGCTAGACAGCAGAAAGGCACAAAATTATTTCCTACAAAAAGATATATCATTCTTGGACCTGAATGGGGCCCCTAAACCTCTGGGCCCCATAGCAGCTGCTGTGTCTGCTGTTGCTGTAGTTACGCCCATGCAGAGAGCTCATTACAATGTTCCGTCCTATCATTATTGCAGAGCACATAGCTGCAGCAACCTAACACAGAATTTAGCATTTTCCTAATGCTACTATGAGTAGTTTACATAACAGCACCAAGAGCACCCACATGCATGCCAGCAGCACAATGACATTACCACAAAGCTGCTGCCCTGAACTATCAGTCAGCAGAATGTCTATCATTGGAGGCAAAGCAGGAGGTAAAACACAGTGCAGCAACGTGGGGGAGAGAGGGATTAAAATCCCTTAAATGTATTTATATTTAGCGCCTCTGGCAGGTGTAATAGGAGTAGTAACATGGAAGGCCTATGAGCCTTCATTAGGCTTTTATCTGCTGTGCTTGACTCTTCTCGTTTGCATTGTGTGTGATCAGGTAATAGAGGAGGCCAATCTGTCTAATGTTTTGATAGAGTGGTTGCACTGACTGCAGTAAGTGTTTAATTGGCAGCCATGTATGGAACAGGCTCAGCTCCTCATTCACCTACTGTAAATGATGTTTGCATATACAGTGAGTTTGCGAGGATTTTGTCCTGGTTACATAGTTAGTAGGGTTGAAAAAAGACATATGTCCATCAAGTTCAACCACGAGTGGGGAAAGATGTGGATGAAGGGTATAGGGAATTGTTAAGCTTTGTTTCCCTTACTGAAGAAGACTTTGGAACCCACAAGATAAGAACCAATCTGTCATAAAGGATTATTTCATTCCTGGTCCCAAAATTGTCATCAGAATAGATCTAGAATTTTGTATGGCTACATAACTATTAATAGTATTCATTAGTAAGTGGTTATCTAAGCCTTTCCTAAAACCCTCAACTGTTACTGCTGTGTCCAGCTCCTGAGGCAGCTATTCCACAGATTCACAGTTGTCATGGTGATGAAGGCTTTTCTCCTCTGAAAATTTAATCCTTTTTTTCTCCAGATGAAGGGAATGTTCCTTTGTCTATTGAGGGGGTTTTAAAAGAGATAATTATTCCCATAATTTTTGTAGGGTCCATTTATATACTTAAATAAATTAATTATATCTCCTCGTAGCCGTCTTTTCTCAAGGCTAAATAAGATTATTTTAACCGTTCCTCCTAACTAAGATGCTCCATTTCCCTTATTACTTTGGTTGCTCGTTTTTACATTTTCTCCAGCTCCATTACATTATTTCTATAAACTGGAACCCAGAACTGAACAGCACATTACAAATGAGGCCCCCCCAATGCTTTATACAGCAGCAATATTACATCTCTGCCCCATGCCAATATCCTGCTGGTCTTAGAGGCAGCTGATTGACACTGCATACTGTTCTGTAACCTATGATCCACAAGTACACCTAGATCCTTCTCACCAAGCAATTTTAATAGTTTTATTCCCATTAGGACATATGGTGCATACAGATTATTAGTACCCAGAACCAAAGCGTTACATTTATCCTCAATTGCCAAGTGGATGCCCAAACACTCATTGTGTCCAGGTCTGCCTGCAATTTATGAACATCTGCTATACAATGCACTTCACTACATAGTTTGGTATCATCTGCAAACTTGAAACAGTGCTATGAATCCACTACCCTATATCATTAATAAATACATTGAATAAAAGAGGACCCAATACTGAGCCTTGGGGTCACCACTTATAACTGGGGACCATTCAGAGTAGGAATCATTTACCAGAACTTTGAGTACAATTCAATTACACACAATTATTTCTTATCTTATTAACTTTCATTTACCCAAACCACTTTGCAAAATCTAAAAACATTATGGGTGACATTCATGAAATTTGGCATTAACACACCAAATTATATGCGCATTATATAGGCATAGAATGCGCCTGATGTATGAACCCGCTCTACAGCGGTCATAAATCGGGCGCATTCTAGCGCTCGGGCAACAGTGCGGGATCAGGTATACCACTTTCAAAGTGGTCTACCTGTTCCAACTGTAATACGCCCATAAATGCCGTAGCGAAGCTACAAATATGTAGCTTTGCTACGGTTCTAGTACACCCCCCCCCCTCCCGCACACCCTCCGAGATCGGGCACATTACAAAGTGCCGCAGGCGCTATGTAATGCGCCCCGGAGTGGCGTGTGGGAGATTTAAAAATGTATGAATGGGACTGTGCCTGATATTGGGCTGTAAAGATGCCAGATATCAGGCGCAGCCCCATTTATATATGTCGTCCTATTTTCACAGCTGCCCTCTACTCACTTCTACTCACCTCTTCATAAAAACAGATCGGGTTGGTCTGACTTCTGTCCTTTGTAAAACCATGCTGACAATCATATTGTATTCTGCCACATATTCCTACATATAGTCCCTTATGAGCCCCTCAAACAGTTTTCCCAAACACATTTGCCTTGCACCAGTCCCCAGAGAATCTCTAAATATAATGTACAGGGGCAGAGAAATAACTGAGCTGAGCTATTTAAGAACCCTTGAGCCTGCAGACTTATTCACATTCAGTTTATTTAACTTGGATTGGACCATTTCTACACTCCGTCAATTTATATCAGATGATGTATTAACACTACCGGTACCGCCCACATCCACATTAAGTCCGCCCCCATCAACAATGACACCCCCCCCATCAGTATTGGCATGGCCTACATCCACTCTAGAACCTCCCACATCAGCTGTAACCTCGCCCCAACAGCTACTTACTCCATTTTTGTATATACAAAGCTGAATAATCTTTTTAGTAGCTCTGCCTTCTCCTGATCCCCAGTGACCAGCTCCCCATTTCAGTTATCTAAGGGTTCTACATGCTCTGACTTTGGGTTTGATATGTTTAGAGAATTTCTTGGGGTTTGTCCTGCTGTCCTTGGCCACCTGCCTTTCATTTTGTATTTTGCTGATTTGATCACCTTTTTATGGATTTTATTAAGCTCTTTGTAATTTTTAAAGGTCAATGCTGACCCTTCTGACTTATATTTTCTAAATGCCCTTTTTATTATTTATACTGATTACATATAGGAATAAATTTTGGAATGTAATTCCCCACAATATATGTAAAGCTCTCCCATTTGGCTTCTACATCATTATTTGATAATAGCTGCTCCCATTCTATGTCCTGTATTGCAGCAATTAATAAGGGGAAATTTGCCTTTTTACAATTCAATGTTTTTTTCCTCCTGGCCTGTACTTGTTTTTCCAGTTTAGGTTAAAACTAGTTATATTGTAATCACTGTTTCCAAGGTTTTCTTTAACAGTGACTCCAACAAAGTTTTGCTTTGTTAGAAATGACCAGATCCAAAAGAGCATCACTTCTACTGGGATCTTCCATCAACTGGCCCATAAAATTATCCTGCAACAGGTTGAGAAACTTCCTCCCTTTGCAGTTGCATCAGAACTGTGACCCCAGTCAATATCTGGGTAATTAAAGTCGCCCATTATCACCACTGTAGCCACCTGTGCTGCCCGCTCTTTTTGTTTATGCAGCTGACTCTATCTCCTCAACCAGGGCCGGACGGGGAATAAAAATCAGCCCTGGTGCTAAGCCCCCAGCAGCCCACATACAATATCCGCTTAGAAAATCTCCCTTGTTCTCGCACCTCGCCACTTTCTAAAATAATCTACACTATAAAGCTGCTTTCACACAGAATGTTTTTGGTGCATTTATGTGTTTTTGGTGCGTTTTTGTGCAGACAGGCAGAGCAGTTAATGCTGTACATTTCTGCACAAAAAACACATCAAAAAATGCACCAAAACCGCTCTGTGTGAAAGCAGCCTACACACAAGCAAGAAAGAAACAGTGGTGCAGAGAAACCCCTCATCACAGAGTCAGGTGTGCACTTGCTTTACAATCAGGGACAAGCCCACACTGATACTACACAAGCACCAGCACAACCTACAACCCCACCAATCACATCCCCAGTAGTCAGGTCATCATCACATGAATACAGCACTGATTCAACACAGAAGTAAAATGACCCCTGAGATCAGGGACTCACAGGAGACGTCATCTCTGATGGGAGTTGTCTTCTTCTCCTTTTCTTCTTCTAGCCCAAACCCCCATGATGTCTTTCTTGATGAGTCGTTCCTTTCCATTTCTTTCTCTGTCCAGTACAGCATGCAGTGTCCTCTTCTAGTGGTCACTACTCGTCCCTGTAGAATTTACCACAAATACATCTTAGACTCCTCTCTCTTCCAGCACTTTCCTATCAATTCCCCAAACAGCGTATGTTAGACCGTAAAAATTAGAATTTAAAAAATGTCAGATAAGTGGCATGTAAATAGGTGGACCCCCATTAGCTAGGTAAAAAGGGCCTTCCTCCCTTAATTTGGTAGGTAGACAGGGCCTACCCCAGTAACTAGCCAGGTAACCAGGGCTGCCCCCTGTAATCAGCCAGGTAGGGCCAGGGGCAGTAATTAGCAGTCAGGGCCAGTAAGTAGGCAGGCAGGGGCAGTATATAGCCAGGCAGGGCATCATATAGGTAGGCAGGGGCAGTCTATAGCCAGGCAGGGGTAGTCTATAGCCAGGCAGGGGTAGTATATAGCCAGGCAGGGCCAATATGTATATAGCCAGGAAGGGCCAATATGTATATAGCCAGGAAGGGCCAGGGGGTATATAGCCAGGCAGGGCCAAGGGGTATATAGCCAGGCAGGGCCAGGGGGTATATAGCCAGGCAGGGCCAGGGTGTATATAGCCAGGCAGGGCCAGGGTGTATATAGCCAGGCAGGGCCAGAGTGTGTATAGCCAGGCAGGGCCAGGGGATAGCCAGGCAGGGCCAGTGTGTATATAGCCAGGCAGGGTCAGGGGGTATATAGCCAGGCAGGGCCAGTGTGTAGATAGCCAGGCAGGGCCAGGGGGTATATAGCCAGGCAGGGCCAGGGGGTAGATAGCCAGGCAGGGCCAGGGGGTAGATAGCCAGGCAGGGCCAGGGGGTAGATAGCCAGGCAGGGCCAGGGAGTAGATAGCCAGGCAGGGGCAGTAAGTAGTTTAAAAAAAAAAATAAAGATCTTACTTACCTGATGTCCCCTCCTCTTCACCAAGTCCGTCCGGAGCGGCCGCTCTCACACGAGTAGGGGCCGCGGAGCAGGCGCGCCATGTGATGACGTCATCACATGGCGCGCCTGCTCCGCGGCCTCCTGGGAGCTGAACAGACGTTCAGCCTCGGCTGCTGCCTGCACCGCGCATCAGTATGGGGAAGAAAGGTGATTTGAGTGCCTTTGAACATGGCATGGTTGTTGGTGCCAGAAGGGCTGTCGAGTATTTCAGAAACTGCTGATCTCCTGGGATTTTCACGCACAAACCATCTCTAGGTTTACAGAGAATGGTCCAAAAAAGAAAAAACATCCAGTGAGCGGCAGTCCCTGTGGGCGGAAAGCCTTGTTGATGCCAGAGGTCAAAGGAGAATGGGCATACAGGTTCGAGCTAATAGAAAGGCAACAGTGACTCAAATAGCCACCCGTTACAACCAAGGTAGGCAGAAGAGCATCTCTGAACGCACAGTACGGCGAACTTTGAGGCAGATGGGCTACAGCAGCAGAAGACCACACCGGGTGCCACTCCTCCATGTTCAGCGAAGAACAGGAAACTGAGGCTCCAATTTGCCCAAGTCATCGAAATTGGACAGTAGAAGATTGGAAAAAACGTTGCCTGTCTGATGAGTCTCGATTTCTGCTGCGACATTCGGATGGTAGGGTCAGAATTTGGCGTCAACAACATGAAAGCATGGATCCCTCCTGCCTTGTATCAACGGTTCAGGCTGGTGGTGGTGTGTCTATGTGTGGGAATATTTTCTTGGCACTCTTTGGGCACCTTGGTACCAATTGAGCATCGTTGCAACACCTTGTGGAATCTATGCCACGAAGAATTGAGCAGTTCTGAAGGCAAAGGGGGTCCAACCCGTTACTAGCATGGTGTACCTAATAAAGTGGCCGGTGAGTGTATATCTTCAATGTTGGTTTGTAATACATGGTATTGTCACGATGTACAAATTCCGTTGTCTGTAACTTTCCTTTTGATCCCCATGGTGGAATTTGGCATTTGCTCTGTCTGCTGTTACCATCCAGCATGGCAACATTTAAAACCTACCTCTCAGCACTCCCTCAGCTGTAGCTCATCACCTGTCCGGCTGAGCTATAAAACCCAGCTCCTACAGTTTGGGCCTGAATACTGGTGTTGAAGTGCTGGGGTGCTGTGCACTAGTCTCAAGCCCTCTGTATTGCAGAGATTCTGTGTTCCTGTGCCCCGAGCCGTTTGGTGCCTGCTGGTTTTCTGATCACAGCCCATCTGGTTTTGTGTCTGCCTTTGCCCTTGGATTTGTTGATCATTTCCTGACTCTGCTGGTATCTATAGTCCTAAGTCTCCCGCTGTTTGGTACCCTGTCCTGTGTCTGCAGTCCATCCATCCTGAGTATGCTGGTACAAGCAGTCTACAAGTCTCTTGCTGTCCGGCATGCTGTCCTGGTGTCTGCATCTCTTCCAAAGTCTGCTGGCATCTGCAGTCCACCAGTTTCCTGCTGTTGAGTATTCTGTCATGGTCCCCTGGTGTCTGCATCCTGTCCTGAGCCTGCTGGTTTGCTGTCCCTGGTGTCACACTTGCTGGGCTGCTGTCCCTGGTCTGCTGTCTGCTATGCCAGTATCCTGTTTTTCGGTCCTCATGTCTCTGGTCACAGCTGGTTAGGCAACTTACTATCTCAAGAATCTACTCTTCCTTCAAAAATGTTTCAGAGACTTGTTTATGTATCTGTTCTGACCATTTTACTCATAAAGTCCTTCGAAACATTTCACTCATTCTCTGCCCCAACACAGCAGACCCTCTTCCATTCAGGTGCAATTTCTTTGTAGAAAACCGATTGTACCCCAATGAAAAATCAGCCCAGTGCGCTAAGAACCCAAACCCTTCTGTCCTACACCAAGACTTCAGCCATGCATTTAACTCCCTGATCTCCCGCTGTCTTTCCTGCGTAGCGCATGGCAAAGGCAGTATTCCGGAGAACACAACCTTGGAGGTCCTTCCCTTCAGCTTGGAGTATAGCTCTTTAAAATTATTCTTTAGGATCCTCTAGCTACCATGTATTTTGTCATTGATTCTAACATGGACCACAACAGCTGTGTCATTGCCGGTCCCTCTCAGTAATTTATCCCCTTGTTCCACCACATACCGAACCCTGGCACCAGGGAGACAGGCGGTCTTGGTGACAAATTATTATTTCCGTCTTCCTCATTATAGAATACCTTATAACCACTGTCTTTTCTGTCCTCATTACCATTCCCCCGACTACTAGCTGGGCTGCTCTCCCAGCTGTAAGTAAGGGCTGCCGTTTCTGAGACTGATTCCCCAGCATTATCACACAACTTGGCAATTTTGCTAGGAAGCTCAGGATCTGAAGTGGCCTTCATTGTTCAGGTAACCCTACAACTCCCACTAACTTCATTAACCCAGCTACATGGCTTATCCTGCTGATGCAAACTCCACAAATAATAGTCAATCACCCTCAGTGTTGCATCCTTCCCCTCCAGATCTATAATGTGAGCTTCTAGATTGGCTTTATAGAAAATATCGTCTAACTCTTTTTAACCGCTTGCGAAAAGAGGTTAATCCTCTGAAACGTTGCTGCTCTATCCTACGGTGGTATGTCAGAATGAAAGACTACTTTCCTCTGAAAACATGGAAATGATAAGTACCAAACGAACTGTTTAAGAATTTTTGTCTTCTAAAGATAAAGCGTGACTCACATGTTTGATTGCTAAAATATGCTTAAGGACTGCCAAAATTGTCTGTGAAATGTATAAATGCAGAAAATTTTTCTACTTTTTTAATAAAACACAATTACCACATGTTTTGTATGTTATAAACTTCTAGATTGGCAACATGCTCATATCTATCAGAGCGGTATTCACCCTGGAACTGCTGCTCCAATAGTGCATTCATAGTGCCTTGGGATAACTTTTACACATTAAAAAAAAACTCTGAGATTCTCGGTTCGCATATTTTGATCAAAAGATGTTTAAGCTGCCCGCGACTTTCAACGTGATCTCAGATCGGGCAGTCCTATGCTATCTTTACCTCTCAATCGAGCCAATCAGGCCTCTCACTGGGTCAACCGACCTCCATTATTCAGAGAGAAAAAATAAAAAACACCCAACCTGCAAGCTGCCCTTCTTATGACAGCCTGTGAGAGTGGGCGGGGACAGAAACCCAAAATGGAAGCACCCCTTCCTTCCCATATAGGTTAAAATCAATGTATACCAAGTATAACGTATGTTTCTGCACACAAAAACATTTCTGAAAAAACGTATGCAAACCTGGGTGCCACTGGCAGGGCTGCGGCACACATGTAATTATACATGTACACACACACAGACCGCCGCCAGCGGCACACTACGGCAAAAAGGGCAATACACTACGTGGAAATCCCTAAAGAAGCATTTATGCTATCTATCACACATGAAAAAACTCTCAGATTCTCGGTTCGCATATTTTGATCAAAAGATGTGCAGAAACATACGTTATACTTGGTGTACATTGATTTTAACCTATATGGGAAAGAAGGGGTGCTTCCATTTTGGGTTTCTGTCCCCGCCCACTCTCACAGGCTGTCATAAGAAGGGCAGCTTGCAGGTTGGGTGTTTTTTATTTTTTCTCTCTGAATAATGGAGGTCGGTTGACCCAGTGAGAGGCCTGATTGGCTCGATTGAGAGGTAAAGATAGCATAGGACTGCCCTATCTGAGATCACGTTGAAAGTCGTGGGCAGCTTAAACATCTTTTGATCAAAATATGCGAACCGAGAATCTCAGAGTTTTGGGATAACTCTTGACTCCAATCTGTCCTTCAAACCGCACATCCAAACCCTCACCTCTGCCTGCCGCCTCCACCTAAAAAATATCACCTGAATCCGCTCAATCTGTAACTTCTAAAGCACAAAAATGCTGGTCCACGCCCTCGTCATCTCACAACTAGACTATTGTAAGATCCTTCTCTGTGACCTCCCAGCTAGCACCCTCGCTCCCCTCCAATCCATCCTGAACTCTGTCGCCCATCTTATCCACCTCTCTCCTCGCTACTCCCATGCCTCTCCTCTCTGCCAATCCATTCACTGGCTTCCCATTGCCCAGCGAATTCACTTCAAGCTAGCAACCGTGACCTACAAGGCTCTCCATAACCTCTCCCCTCCATACATCTCTGCCCTAATCTCCAGATACCTCCCCTCACGCAATCTCCGCTCCTCACAGGACCTTCTTCTCTGCTCTCCCTGTGTCAACTCCTCCCATAACCATCTCCAAGACTTCTCCCTTGCTTCCCCCATACTCTGGAACTCACTGCCCCAACATATCAGACTCTCCTCCACCTTCACCGGGTTCAAAAGCAACCTGAAAACCCATCTCTTCAGGATTGCCTATAACCAACAATAACCCAGCAGCCACTGCGCTGCCCCACAAACATGTCTGCCCCCCACCTTCTGTCTCTTCCCACCTTCCTCATACATTGTATGCCCTCACGGGCAGGGACCTCTCTCCTTCTATACCAGTTGTTAGTTATTAATTTGTCACCTTTGTACTTGTTTGACCTATGTTATGTATGCAACCCGAAAGCACAGCGCCTTGGAATTAAAGGGCACTCTAAAATAAATAATAATAATAATAATATGGCAGGCTGCATTGAAGAAAATTGCCAGTCATGTTGTCCATTCCCTGTTACAACAGCATTGAAAACTAAAAAATAAAGGTTCTCAATCAGAGAGTTAGTTAATTTCCATAGAACATACTAGTAGGTTAATTGGCTTCCTGTAAAATTGACCCCAGTTTATGCATGTGTTCTGTGAAGAGTGACAACCTATGTGCAATAACTTTGCTGCTATATAAGCAATAGAAAGAAATACTTTCTGAATTTTTTTCCATTATTTTTTATTATGTCTATTTTTTCCAATATGTTTATCGGAGAGTTATTAGTAAAGTGCTAGACATCAATGTGTCTTTTGACATATCCACGAAAAAAAAATTAGGCTGCAAAAGAAAATGTGGTTGCATAATTCACTATGTTCACTTTAATATTGGAGATGGTTCTATAGACTGTGCTGAGAAAAACTATTTTTCTAGTACCTCAGTGGATTCCAACAAACCCCATAAGTCAGTTGGGTCCATCAGTGATACCAGTGTCTGTCATGAGATGGACCCGTGACTGTGTTGTGGCGTCCATTACAAACAGAGACCATAACACAGATCTGAACAATATGTTATGTAACTTTTTTAGCATGGACACCAGTTTATATTTGTTAAGAAATAATATGACAATTTTTGAAATTTAAAATTAAAGGCAACACCTGAAACGTCGAACTCTGAGCCTGAAGGTTGTACCTGAGCCCACCACCAAAATTAGATGAATTGATGTGATACAGCCTCACAGTGTAGGGTCTATATACATTTTATAAGTAAATCTCTATTATTATTAAATTTCAGTTTACCTGATCATATTATTGTGCAATAACAAACATAAGACAGTCTCTAATGAAGTCCAAAGACAAAACTCTAAATTTACCGTCCATTCAGTTTCCTTAGTTGTGCAGTAGATGTGGGATCCAGTGCTTCAACATCCAGTCTCTGTAGTTGATGGTTCTGTCTTTGGTGCTTACTAATTTAGCAATCAGTGACGGAAAGTCTGGTCCCTCTTAAGCAGTGATCAAATAAATGACGGCACCACAATAATTAGATGGGCGCTGCCATTGTGTCAAAAAGTATATAGTGGAAGCAAACCAGAGAAAAGAGTATACAGCAATTGGCGCACAACCATAATTAATGAAAAGTCAGTCTTTATTAGGGACAAAAGAAAAAATAAAACCAGCTGAAACATATAATAAGGTCTGTAGAGAATAATCAAACAGACATAAACCCAGCAAAATATAGTATCGCAAAAATATATATTATAGTGTCAAAAATAGTGCAATCGCAATGGCACAAAGTTCTACAAATAGGGCAGACACAATATTATGAAGTGCAACAAATAGTGCAGTCACAGTGATACACCATATTGTAGATATAGAGCAATACCATAGACAAAAAAAAAAAAATAATAGTTCAAATATAGTAATAAAATGATAAAGAAGCAAAAGTAAATGATAAAATATAAAAGAAAGTGCCCAAATAGGGTGATACCAATGGCAAGAAACCCAAAAAGCCCCATGCCTATCGCTGTAGATAATGCTGCTTTATTATTTACTTCATTTGAGCTATTATATATTATTTTGTCTTTAGTATTGCTCTATATCTAGGGTGTATCACTGTGACTTCACTATTTGTTGCAATTTATGATATTGTATCTGCACTATTTGTGGCACTTTTATGCAGTATTTTTGACACCTTTTATCTTTTTTGTGAGAATATTTTGGTCTTTTTGATTATTTTCTACAGACCTTATGATATATTTTAGCTGTTCGCGTTTTCATTGTTTTTATTTTCTCTTTTCTGCTATTTTTGTCTCTAATAAATATTTATTTTTATATTTTCATTAGTTATGGTTTTATGAAAATTACTGTGTCCTCTTTTCTCTAATTTGCTTCTACTATGTGATCAAATAAATGTCTCATGGGTCAACATTTTATATCTAGTGTCTCCTGGTGCCTAATCATCAAATATTAAGCACAACTCTACTTACAGTATTGATTACAACATCTCATTGCCAATAGTGTAGAGATAACCTTTAATAAATACCAGTTAGAAATACTAAAATAGTTACTGTCCCAGTGCATGCAAATAGTGAATGAACCAATTAGTCCATACTGCCCATTCACCGTGATATAATTACTTTAAGGGACATAAATAGAATAAAAAGCCACTCATGAGCTTAGTTGCACTTGTAGATACACCATTCTTGGCAAATAGGATGATCTACCCGAAAAGGCAGCCCTTTGTTGAAATTCACCCCTAGATCGCTCTAGAATTCCCTAATCTCCTTACGTATTTCCTCTCAAAGTTTTTACAGGATTCTTCAGAGAAACCAAAAAAGATAGGACATACATCATATGACCTCTGTTTATACACAAATAGAGACATCATAGAGACGTCTTTCAGTAAAAGCTCATTTTAAGAAAACACTCCAATTTGAATGCCAAGAATAATAGGACAGAAGGTACGAGGTGATACCAATAGTTTATATTTTTGCATACACAGTATAAGAACAAACCAGTGGTTTTTTTTATGATTTTTTCTCCATATGCATGATAATGCTTTATCTAATTGAGTTTAAACAGAGTTTATTGATATATCCTATCTTTTTTGACTCCCCTGAAAAACTACATGAGGAAATGCATCAGGAGATTAGGGAATTCTAAGGAGATCTAGCGACAAGTTTGAGCTGCCTTTTTGGGGTGATCACCCCATTTGCCAAGAAGGGTTTCTGGGACTGCAACAAGGCTCATGTAGTGGCTTTTCACAGAATGTAGGCCCCTTTAAGTTCTTAATACTGGAGATGTAAGGCGTCAGACAGGTCTGGGTGATGTAGCAGATGTGTGTGGAAGTCAGGCCTTCTTCTTATCGCTCTCTATTTTTACTGTACTCCACTTAACCTCCTGTGCTTTCTCATTCTTTCCTTTTCCCCTCTCTTTGTCCTCTTTCGCTGTAGCCTGGTGTAAGTGGCAGCCTGCCCTTGAGCCACAGCTGGCTCATGGACAAAGAATCTCTTCCATTGGAACTGTCTAACTGTTGTAACAAGAACTATTCCCACTCAGACTCTCCCTTGGCAGCACATTGTAAACACCCTTTTTACTCTGTCTGACCTGAAGCTCCTTCTCTTACCTCATGCCGACTGGCTGCAGGCCCAGCCATGTTTTCTTCCTGTGACAGTCACCACCCAAAAAAGGTGACTAATCATATTCCTCATTCTACACCTATAAGCATTATATACATTATATATCCCTATATAAACACAAATATGTTCTATTCTTAGGGAGTGGTGCCACCCCCTACAGCACCCCTGGGTAGAAGGACCCTTTTCCATCGGACATTCAATTGTGCCTTATCAATTTGGCAGAATGTAGAGCCAAGTGTCTGCTATCTAATAGCTGACAAATCACTGCAAATAATCTATAATCATTACTGGGTGTTCAACAACACATCACTGCATAAGAAAATTACCCAATAAAACATAACATTTATTAAATATACATTAAAAGATAATACCCCCAAGAAAAACAAACACACAAATCACTCCAGGGAAAGAAGAGAAGAGACTTACAGTTTGATGATTCACTGTAGACACGGCAGAAAGGCAAATATAGTGCCTAAAAGGGATTATAACCTATACTTACCCTAGATAATACTGCCTAATTGCGGGGACTTCGCCCCAAAAAGGGCTGCTCCGCCTACAAAACTAATCCCTGGAAAATACCTACACTATATAGAAAAACAACAATTATATATAGAATCCATCGAAGACAAAACCTAAAAACCCGACGCGTTTCCCCCTCTAAGGATATAAGGGTTCATAAGGGGACCTTAGGCTACCAAACAATATATAAAACAATAAATGAATAAATAAATAAATAAATAGGTGACTTAATGTGATAAATAAAAAGATAGAAAATTATATAATTATTGTTGTTTTTCTATGTAGTGTAGGTATTTTCCAGGGATTAGTTTTGTAGGCGGAGCCGCCCTTTTTGGGGCGATGTCCCCGCAATTAGGCAGTATTATCTAGGGTAAGTATAGGTTACAATCCCTTTTAGGCACTGTATTTGCCTTTCTGCCGTGTCTGAATCATCAAACTGTAAGTCTTTCTCTTCTTTTCTTTCCCTGTGTGTTTGTTTTTCTTGGGGTTATTATCTTTTAATATATATTTAATACATTTTATGTTTTATTGGGTAATTTTCTTATGCAGTGATATATATATATATATATATATAATATAAATATATACTAAATAATATATATATATATATATCGAATAGCTGCTCCATTTAGATCAGGATGGCTATTCACTAACAATCACTTTCATCTGTATGATCTCCAGGATAGTGTTGGTACTTGATATTGTCATCCAGGAAAAGCAGCTAAGCCTTAGGTATTTACCTATCTTCTCTTTGTTTCATGCTGGGTCTGTAAGTTGCTGTTATATGATTATCAGTCAAACAATAGCAGATTTATAGATCATCCCTTACATTTCTTATCATCCCCAACATAAGAAAAAATACAATCAGAGGTTTCCATAAGGCACCAATTTAATCAAGTGAACTACGTACAAGGGTTGTTCTGAAATAAATGCCTCCTATCTTAATATGTTGGGGATGTTGCTGTTAATTGTTGTTGCTGTGCGACAGATGGAGGCAGAGGAGCAGTCTGCCATAATGATGTCTGACATGAAAATACGTACAAAGCAAAGGTGTGTATTAGAGTTCTTCAATGCGGAAAAAAATCACACCCACAGTCATTAATGTTTGCTGAGTGTCTATGGAGGCCGAACAGTGGATGTTAGCAGAGAGGCGGTGAGTCACGCATTTCAAGAGGCATGATAGACAAGACACGTTCCAGGCAGACATGCATAACTATGACACTGTGAAATAAAGAGCAGATTTGGGGTCATGTGAGTTGGTGGCGCAACACATTACGAAAGGGTTGAATGGTTTTATAATGTTTTAATAATGTGAAAAGCTATCTGCACTGTTTTTCTATATCATTGTATTAGGAAAATTCTAGAATTGCAGTTAGTAGCTTCTGAGCATGTCTGTAAGTCATGTCCAGGTGTGATATGTTGTAGAAATTTAACCATCTGCAGCTACTCAAGGCCTTGGCTGGAGTATCCATAACAACACTAGAGGGTGGGTTCAGATTAGAAAGTTATAAAAGATAGGTACACTTATCATTCTGGGTCTTTCCTGGAGTGTCTTCCCACTGGCTCTTCTCTTGGGAGCTGGTACTCTAACCAAGGAGTATGGGTCTCTGCACTGATATCCATCTTCAGGCTGTCAGTGTGAACAACTGCAGGGGTTGGCTTTAACCCTTTGCACTTCCGTGGCCACA
Source organism: Phyllomedusa bahiana (assembly GCA_025379985.1). Classification (NCBI taxonomy): domain Eukaryota; kingdom Metazoa; phylum Chordata; class Amphibia; order Anura; family Hylidae; genus Phyllomedusa; species Phyllomedusa bahiana. The sequence goes on from JAODAL010015517.1 coordinate 40,796, forward strand.
CTGGAGTAGGACAGGATGGGGTTAGCTCAGTGAGGGACTGGGTTTAGGAACATCACTACCCTGCCTCGGTCTACGGAGTGGCTTCATCTGGAAAGAAGGAAATGTATTACTTAAGGATGTTCTGCTGTAGTGTGCTGTACCATCTTTGCCGGGTTTTGAAGTAAAGAGGCCTGAGACCATTTGCACCGTTAACTCCTTGTCTCCTGCCTGCATAATTCTGCACTGCTCATCATGGGCACCTCACACCACCATCTTAACATGTGGGCAGTCGAGGGAGAGACCAACACCAGAGTGTGCCCTGGGGGAACTACTACCATCATCATCTATCCATCCAAGTGCAGAACCTCTCTTCACTGGTGCCGGGTACTAGGTGAGAGGTGCAGTTGATGGAGTGATAGCTGCCATGACCAGAGTAACAGCCTCAGCCAGGGCTACCTCTGCTTCCAGCCCTCTCCTCTGCTCCCTCTGCGCTCCAGTTCACCACGTTTGGGCCAGTGAAAAATTAACTGAATGGGCAACACTTTCCTAGCAATGGTGCCAGCAAAGCAGCTGTGAAATAGTGGGAGAACTTTGCTTCATCATTGGCAAAAATGAATGGCCAAGGGTAGCAACCAAGTCAAATCACTTGGCCTTTTGGCTAAGACCTGCTCTTGTCAGGGTTTGCCAATTCCCACTGTCTGAACTGGTACAATGCACACTGGGATTTCATTTAGAGTGTGCTCAGGGCCATATTGTATATTTAGGCCGTAGGAGACTCAGGCCACATGGTCAAAGCAATGAGGTCTCAAGTGGATTTGAAAGCCGAGGTCCAAAGTGCCCCAGGAGTGGTGCCTAAACTCACTGGTTGTGGGAACCACTTGAGTAGACAGCACACTGCACAGCAGTTTCTCTTTTAGCTTCCCCCTGAGCACAGACCTTTATTACCCGGCCTTCTGGCTAGACAATGTGAAGAAGTTTTATAACAATGGACCGGTGTCCTGGCAGTACTCACCCAGTGAACACACAGTGACATAAAAAAATAAATTGAATATATATGAATGTGCATAGATTCATATATATTTATTTTTATGTCACAATGTGTCCACTGTCACTATTGGCTGTTTTTTGGGATGCAGTTCCCCATCTTGGACCTGAGATCTAGAGAGGAGTGGGGCCCTCAAGTTCCTTTTCCTCCTGCAAACAGCTCTCTTCGGAGAGGTCAACCTTGTTTTCAGGGTCCTTGGTGCTTGGCCTTGTCACTTGGGCTGATGTAGGAGCAAGTGTTATGTCTCTCCCAGCTTTGGTGATGGGGTAACACTTGTCTCGAAAACTTGCAGGACTCTTGGGAATAAAGTTTAGAAGGGGCCCTTCTCTTGCGAAAGATCATATCCTTGTACACTTTTTTGTGCGATACTGATGCACTTTTTTATGCACTTGGGTGAAAAGAGCATGTACTTGGGCTTTAAAAAAAAGTAGTTGAGAGAGTGCTCTATAAATTAGCATTATTATGCTTTATGTACAGTGGGTTGAAAAAGTATTCATTCCCCTTAAACTTTTTCTCATTTTTAAACATTACCGACACAAAATTAAATGTATTTTATTGATATTGTAGGTGATAGATCAACACAAAGTAGTAAGTATTTGTGAAGTGTAAAGAAAACGAAACTTGCTTTTCCAAATGTTTTCAAATTAAAAAACTGAAAAGTATGGTGTATATGTTTATTCAGCCACCACGGAGTTCATGTTTGTGGAGGAGCACTTCCAGCTGCATTCACAGTTGCAAGTCTGTTGGGGGATGTCTCTACCAGCTTTGCACATCTAGAGGCTGGAATTTTTTCTCATTTTTCTTTGTAAAATAGCTCTAGCTCAGTCGGATTGGTTGGCAAATATTTTTGAACAGCAATTTTCAAGTCCTGCCACAGATTCTCAATGACATTTATGTTTGGACTGGGCTATTGTAACACATGAATATGCTTTTATTTAAACTATTCCATTGTAGCTTGGGCTGTATGTTTAGTTTTGTTGTTTTGCTGGAAAGTAAACCAATGCCCCAATCTTAGGTGTTTTGCAGCTTCTAACAGGTTTTCCTTCAGCATTGGCCTGTATTTAGCTGCATCCATCTTCCAGTCAACAATGAGCAGTTTTCCAGTCCCTGCTGAAGAAAAGCCTCTCTTCTGACCAGAGCCCCTTCTTCCATATGCTTGCTGTGTCTCCTACATAGGCTTTTTGCAAATTGAGAACGGGAATTCTTATGGCTTGCTTTCAAAAATGGCGTTCTTCCCTTTCCCCCTCTTCCCTAAAGGCCAGATTTGTGGAGTACACAACTAATAGTTGTTCTGTGGACAGATTTTCCCACCTGAGCTGTGGATTTCTGCAGCAATTCCATTAGTGACCGTGGGTCTCTTGGTTGCTCCTCTAATTAGTGCTTTCCTTGTGTAGGCTGTCAGTTTATGTGGACGGCCATTACTTGGTAGGTCAGGAGTTGTGCTATGCTTCCATTTTGGTGATAAATTTAAAACAACTCTGTAAGATGTTCAGAGCTTGGGCTATTTTTTTTTTTAAATAATTTTTTTAAAATGATTATACTTTGCCACAACTTTATCCCTGAGCTTTTGGTGTGTGTTCCTTGGTTTTCATGATGCTATTTGTTCACTAATGTTCGCTAACAAACCTCTGAGGCCTTTGCAAAAGAGCTGTAATTATACTGAGAATAAAATACATACAGATGTACTATATTTACTGATAAAATTACTTCTAATGGCAATTGATCATGCTGGCTTTTATTTAGGGGGATCAATACGTGAGGCAACATACCTGTGCACACCACACTTTTCAAATTCAGTTTGCAAAAAATTTTGGGAAAAAGCAATATAATTTTTTTATATACTTTTTCACAAAAACTTTTCTACTTTGCGTTTATCACGTAAAATATAATTAAAATACATTTAAGTTTGTGGCTGTAACATTTAAAAATTAGGAACAGTTCAAGGGCTATAAATACTTTCTCAACCCCCTGTTCTCTGTAATTTCCATGAAGGGAAACACTTCCCCCAAAGGGGAGCACCGAACAAGCTGTAGAGATTTTTTTGCCTTTTGGCACTCTACAAGCATCTGCATATCACAATGCATTATGGGAAAAATGGCTGGGAACCCCCAGCGCCCTCTGTTGGATGTAAAAAAAACCCAATTTGCTTTTTAACCTACTAGGTTTTTAGAGAGCAAAAAGAATTTTAGCCCAAGCCAGTTCTCTATCTGATCCCTGAAAATTTTGGGAGAAGGCATTGTGCGTTACCTTGAAAAGTCAGCAGAAAGGTTTTAAAATTAATTTGCCTACTTCAAACTTCTGGTCTGTTATACATTTAGAGATAGATTGGTGTGCATATGTGCATGTAGTTAATAAAATATGTGCATTTGTGGTCTTTTGATCACTGTCCATACCATTACAACTTCTTTTGTTCTGTGTTCAACACAGGTCCTCAAAGAAAACAAGTATTTGGAAACATATCCATAACTTGGCACTACTGAACATAAGGCCAGTTTTCAGAAGGACATTGCGGGACACCAGCTTTATGGAATGAAACTTTCCCCAACCACAGATAGAAGGTTTTTTTCTGCACAACTGTTGCAGTTTTACTGCCATCTGCAAACCAGTCATCTTTTGGTATCTTTCCTAGAGGACACATTACACATGCCCCAACTTTAATTAATAAATAGCCGGGGTTTCTTCATAGTGTTCAAGAGGAACCACATTATATTCATGATGTGTTACTTAACCCAAGAGACGTCCTGCAAGATCAAATAAATAATACATCAAAGTACTATTTTTGGCATCCTTTTTATTTTTTAAATCCATGCAAAAAAACTAAAAAATTATTTAAAAAAAGAGTTTAGAGAAGCCCAATATGTCGTCTCTACTAACTTTCAGCAGCTGCATAACCTGATCTTTAGATCACTGCATTTTGTTGTTTTTATGGTTATTAGTTCTTTTAATACTCATTAAATATATGAAAAAAAAGTATCTACTCTGTGAAATTGGTTGAATTGCCCCTTATTGACTGGGAAGTAAAAATAGGGCGTTATAAGAGAACAGTCACCTTAATGGCATACAGTCATGAACATAATCTGCAACCAACCTCAAGTTCAGTAGATGTTCATCTATACTTGAATATGGTGGTATAAATGTCCACCTACTGAAAAGCTGAATATGTCTTTTGAACACCTTTTTGTAAGCTTTGATATCTTGCAGAGGTAGAGGGGTTGTCCACTGCTCGGAACCCCACACTAAGTTCTTGGAATCAGAAAAAACTCATAGCAAATTCTCATGTCTCCTCAGGGAGGCAGCAGGGAAAATAAGGCAATAAACAGCACCCATTAACCTCTTAAGCCGAATGCCTGAAAAGTACTTAAAAGGATTGTCTCGCTACAAAGATCAGTTTTCAACATGTAGGGAAGACTAAATGAAGATATTTTACAAATATATTGCATTGTTCATTTTTTTTTGTTAAGGAGCTACAAGTGATTTTATCACCTTCCTGGCTCTCTCTGGTTCCCCCAAGTGACCCACATGTGTACATCTCCCCCCTACTGTTTGTTCTATCTGATAGCAGGGAGTGACATCATCACACAGGTTATGGGGGCAGCTGCAGCAGCATAGAACTCCAGTGAGAGCTTGTTTGTTATCTGATCTTTCAGACAAAAGAAAGTAATTACTGCTGTTTACTTAAATCTCGTGCTGCCATAACCAGGGAAGCTTCTAATCTAATTAGCAGAAGGCTGAATACACTGAGCTCATATGCTAATTACAGACAGCTTGACCAGGAAGTGACAGAGCAAAGCAGCATTATTTCATTCATGCATCCTATGAAACTTTGAGATGAGACATTTTTTAGTTTTTGCCTCCTTGAGTTTCAACAGTTGTAATTTTTTCAATAACTCAGTTGCATGAGGCCTCATTTAATGCGGGAGAAGTTCTACTTTTTGGAGGAATAGTTTAAGTTCACTTCTATATAACGGCAGAATTTTTTTTCAAATTTTCCAATTTTTTTTTTACACCATTCACATTTCACACAACTTGTTAGATTAATTTTACAGGTTATTATGGTCGTGAGGATACCTATTATGTGCAGGTTATTTGTTGTGTGTGAAATGTATGCACAATTATTTTTATTAAATATTTATTTTTATTTTATTTATTTACAACATTTATTTTTTACCTTTTTAAAATCTCATGAAGGGATAACTGTTTTACAATTTTTTTTTTTACACTTAATAATGTATTAGCATATTTATAAAAACTAATACATTATAATCTGTGTCAGTTTAACAGTCTGCAATCAGGGCAACACACAGTGTAGGTGGAGATGTTCCCAGGGCTCAGAGTCCTGATCACCCGACAGAGCAGGAGAAAGACCTGAGATATCATTAAGGAGTTAAAATCAAAGAGCTGTCCTATAATTTGTGGAAATGCTGGTTCCTTTAGAAGTTGCATAGAGACATGTATGAAAATTGGCACCAACACGACAGTTCTAAATCAATATAGAGAAATGTAAAATGCTACAGTTTGTATGACCTGTCGAATTTGGGTTTATAAATTTGGCATATGATATACCTTGCATAGCAGAGCATATCATTAGCGCATATCTTTGGTGCATATCATATCTTTGGTGAATAGCATATTTTTCTTTCAAAAGTGCAGTGCAGTACATCTAAAGAACAGGGCTACAACAGTTTTTGATCTGCATGGTTGTTGTCCCAGAAGTAAGCCTCTTCTAAAGATGATGTACAAGATAGCAACACAAACCGTTTGCTGAAGACAAGTAGACTAAGTACATGGATTACTGAAACCATGTCCTGTGGTCTGATGAGACCAAGATAACCTGATTTGGTTCAGATGGTGTCAAGCGTATGTAGGGGCAACCAGGTAAGGAGAACAAAGACAAAAGTGTCATGCCTACAGTCAAGCATGGTGGTGGGAGTGTCATGCTTTGGGGCTACATGAGTGCTGCCAGCTGTAGGGAGCTACAGTTCATTAAGGGAATCAAGAATGCAAACATGCCATGCTGAAGCAAAGCATGATCCCCTTCTTTTTGGGCACAGGGCAGTATTATAACATGATAATGACCCCAAACATAACTCCAAGATGACCACTGGCTTGATATAGAAAATTAGAGTGAAGGTGCTGGACTGGCTAAGCATGTCTCCAGACCTAAACCCTATTAAGCATCTGTGGGGCATCCTCAAACACAAAGTGGAGGAGCGCAAGGTCTCTAGCATCTACCAGCTCCGTAATGTTATCATGGAGGAGTGGAAGAAGAATCCAGTGGCTGCAACCTGTGAAGCTCTAGTAAACACCATGTCCAAGGGAGTTTTGGTGGTCACACAAAATGTGACGCTTTGGGTACAATTTGTCCATTTTCATTTTGGGTGTACTCACTTTTGTTGCCAGAGATATAGACATTGATGACTGTGTGCTGAGTTATTTTGAGGTCACACCAAATTTACACTGTTATACAAGCTGTACACTGTCTACTTTACATTGTATCAAAGTGTCATATCTTCAGTGTTGTCCTATGAAAAGATATAATGCAATATTTACAAAAATGTGATGGGTGTACTCACTTTTGTGAGATACTGTAGTAGTAGCTATAGCTAGATCATGGGAGAGATCTCTATGTTGATCCTTCATATATTTATATATTGTTATAAGGTCACGCCAAAAGCTATCTTTTCTCTGAACAGAATAACCCTAATTTTACAAATTTTTTCGGTATTGTGGTGCACCCTTTTATTATTGTTGTTGCCCGCCTATGAACCTGCTCAAGCTCTACTACCATATGTCTTTTTTGTGCACTAGTTTTCAAAACTATAGGCTGGTAAGTTTGTTGTAGGTAAAATGATTGAAGGTTTTCTAAGAGATGCTATCCTGGAGTATCTCACTGAAAATAAATGTATAACGCCGTTCCAGCATGGGTTTATGAAGGATCGGTCCTGTCAGAATAATCTCATCAGCTTCTATGAGGAGGTTAATTCTAGACTGGATCGGGGTGAGGCACTGGGTGTCATGGGCAGCAAGTATGAAATTTGTCATTTAAACGCCAAATTTCACGCGCATAATATTAGTATAGAATGAGCCTGATTTATGTACCCGGTCTACTTGCTCCAGCAGTGATGCGCCTGGAATTGCCATACTGAGGCTATAAATCTATAGCTTCGTAAGGTTCTACTACGCCCCGCCTCCTCCCAACCCATAAAAATCAGGGGGAATTGAAATTGCGCCTGTTAATGGGTAGGGGCCTTTAAAAATGCCCGTAAACGGGGCGGGAAAAGACGGATTTTCGGGCTGAAAAGACGCCAGATTTTGGGTTTGCCCCCCGTTCATTGTTGGGGCCCTATATTATCTAGATCATTTGATACTGTGCCACATAAAAGGTTGGTAATTAAAATGAGAACGCTTGGACTGGAGGAAAACTGTGCGCAATATTCCATGTGTGGTCTGACCAGTGACTTGTATAATGGGAGAAAAATGTTTTCATCATGTGCATCTATCCCCTTTTTTAATGGGCCCCTTTGACCAAATTTCCCTTTGAAACTGCTCCCTTGACACTGGCTGCTAAAATTTAAGTTTACTGTCCACTTGGAATTTCCCAAAGGCCCTTTTCCCCCAAATTCATTTTTTCCCCAGTTTTTTCCCTTTTTAAAAAGTAATCAGGGAATGGTTTTTTTCCTTTCCCCATGTGCATAACCTTGCATTTGGCTGCGGGTGGTCTTCAACTTTTGCCTTGTTTTTGCGGGAAAATCGGGAAGTCATTTCTGTGGGGTATATTGTTTTTTTTCTTTTAAAAGCTGGAAAAAAGGACCGTAGGGCTTAAGCTTACCAGGTGCCGGCCCTCATAACTAAATATTTACGGGGGAGGCAGGGGCGAAATTAGAAAAAAGCCTGACCCCCAAATAAAAAATTTTTTGGAATGCGAAACCAACACTCGCCACACCCCCCATGAACATTTACCGGGATCTCTTAATAAGTCATGCAGTTACTAGATAATACAAGGAGCGATTACCCCCCATAGATATCCCATCATACGCTCCCAAAACCAAACCCCCTTTTATACCAAGCCCCAACTTCCCAAAATCACACTATACTTTAAGGAAAACAACAAAACGCAAGAACAAAAACAAATTTCCCACTTCCCAAAAGGGGGGGAAAAGGGTTTTGGGGGGCCCCTGGGCCCGGAGAAACACCCAAATTTGGCGCCCCCCCCCCCCCTCGCCCCTAAAAAAAAATACCCCCCCAAAACCACACCCCTAATTCCTCCCCCCCCCTGCCCCAGGCCCTGTACTAATTTTCTGCACTTTTCCAAATGGCTCCCGCCCATCCCCTTTCAGCGGGTCACTGCACAATGAAAATCAGCCCGGGACAAATTTGCATTTTCAAAATCGCTCCCCTCCTTTATGACAGGGTAAAAACCCCTAAATAACAGTCACAAAATTTAAACCCAAGGGTTACATGGAGCAAATCTCCCCAAAAGAAGGTTTGGGTTACAAAAAAAACCCCTCCTAAAAAACCCAAAGAAAAAAAACTATTATACTTAAGGCTCAAAAAATTTCTGCCAGACCCCCACATGTGACTTTTCACTGTACAAAAGGCTCAAAATTACAATACCACCGCCATACAGTTTACCATATAGTGGTAATACTAGTTTTTATTAGGCTCTGCAGAAAAATAAATGATTAAACTGCAGTTACATTTAGTGACTCACCGGGGGACGTTTTTTTTGATCGGGTCGTTTTACCCTTTTCCCTTTTTTTTCTCCAAAACCCGGGTTTACACCTTCAGCCAATTTTCCCGGGGGGGAAGACTCGTCCCTTGGGGGATTTTGGGCAAAAAATATCTTAGTTTTCCCCACATTTTTCCCGTAAATCCTTAATTTTAGGGAAATTTAAATCCCCTTAGTCAACAGGTATTTTAATATGCCCCTCGGGCAGGCAGGGATTTAGAAATTGTCCCCTTAGAAAGTTGGGGGGGGGGGTTTTAAAATTTTAGGGGGACTCAGGCAGGTTTTATAGCTAGGGGGTCAGCAAATATATTAAACTAAGGGTTCAGGCAGGGTATGGGGGGTACAGGGAGGCTAAAGGGGGCCCCGGCAGGCGAAAGGGGGCCCCAGGCGGCGGTTTTTAGGGGCCACAGGGAGGCAAAATGGGCCACAGGCAGGCATAAGGGGCCACAGGGGGAGGCGTATAGGGGGCCAAAAGGGGAGGGGGTTTTTGGGGCCCACAGGCAGGGTATGGGGGCCCAGGCGGGTTTTTGGGGGCTCAGGGAGGCGTATGGGGGTCAGGCAGGCGAAAGGGGGTAAAACCCGGGGAGGCATATAGGGCCCCAGGCAGCCGTTTCAGGGGCTAAAGGGAGGCGTACAGGGGCCAAGGCAAAGGGGTTATTTGGGAGGCTTAGGGGCCCGGCTTAAAAGGGGGCCCCCAGGCAGGGGTTTTGGGGGCCCAGGCAGGGTTTTTTTTTTTTTTGGGGGACCGGGGGGGGGGGGGGATTTTTGGGGGACCAGGCAGGAAATTTTAGGGGGCCCCGGGCAGGATTATAGGGGGCCGCAGGGAGGCATTATGGGGCCACAGGCCGGATATAGGGGGCCCCCAGGCGGCGTATGGGGGCCCCAGGCAAAATACAGGGGGCCTCAGGCAGGCATTATTTGGGGGCCGCCCGGGAGGGGATTTTGGGGGGCCCCGGCAGGTTTTTAGGGGGCCCCCGGGCGGCATTTTTGGGGGCCGCAGGCAGGCCTTATGGGGGCCCGCAGGGAGGGAAAAAAGGGGGGCCCCAGGCAGGATTAAAGGGGGCCGCAGGGGGATTAGGGGGGCCCCAGGCAGGATATTGGGGGCCAAAGGAGGCGGCCCAAGGGGGCCACAAAGGGAGAATTTTAGGGGGCCACAAGGGTAAAAAGGGGGCCAAAGGCAGGCACTTAAAAACAAAACATTTAATTTTCTTACCCAATTCCGGGGCGGCCGGGGCTCCTTTTTTTCCTCCAGCGGCGCCCCCCCTCCTTGGCAGCTCCTCCGGGGGGACGGGCCGTTACGCCTGGCGCCCGGGGGAGAGGCAGCGTTTGCTTTTTAAACACGTTCCATTCGGGCGCTTTCCGGCTGAGGCGCCCAGGGCCCCGGGGGGGTCCTCAGGGGTGTGAGGCCCGGTGGGCCCCCCTGTTCGGGGCCCCGCAGCTCCCCCGGAGGATTCCAGCGAATTTCCCCGGGGGGGCGGGCCCGGAAAACTGTCTGCCCGGGGGAGGGAGCGCTTGCTTTGGGTCCGGGAAGAAACGGTCACAGGAGACCGCCGGCGCTTTTTAGGGCCCCCGGCAGCGGGCCCGGAGCCGGGGAGGGTGGGCCCTGACGGGCCCCTTAGGGATATTTTGAGGTAGGCCCCCTAGGGTCCCCAAACCTTGGGCCCACCCGTCGTCCCGGCCCTGCCGCCACATAGTGACTGAATAACACCCCTACACTATTACTGAATAAAGTAAAGACTAATATCTCTACCATATAGTGGCCTTATAGTGTTATATACCAGTGTTCACAGGCTCTGTGGACTGTAAATCACTACAATACAGTGCCCATATAGTGGAAGACACCAGTGACACGTTTTGACATATAAGTGTTTATAGTGCAGTTATTCTTTGACTCACATTGACATTTCTTTGAGAGTTGCGACTTTCCTTTTTGTTCTGAATCTGGTTGCCGCCATGAGACTTTTTCCGGCCACTACTCGCACGCATTTTTAAAACACAAATATTTTAGAATCCCCTTTTCTACACCTTCCTCCTGTCCCCCCCTTTTGTAAATCTTCCCCAGGGGGGGCGAACGGTCAGGTAGTTTAAAGGGGCCCCAGTCCCCAAAAAGGGAACAGAGGATTCAGCCCCTGGAGATTGTGTTACAGCTATGCCTGTCCCCTGATAATCATTTTTACCAGGTAATAGACACCATAATAGGTTGGTAGGTAGGGGGTGGGATCCGGTGGGAGGTAGGAGGCAGCATTTGGGGTTCCAGGGGGGTGGGCCACAGGTGGTAGGTCTAGTTAGGTGGGGTAGATTCCCCAGGGTGGCACACCCAAAAAGGTATGCTGGGGGTAGGCCCCAGGTAGCTGGGGCAAAATGCTAAGGGGGGATACATAATAGGGTAGTAGATGGGCTTTGGGTTTTGGGGCCCACATAGGTACGCTATAGGTGGGGGCCATATTGGTAGGCAGGGTTTAGGTGGGCTACAGAGGGTCCCTTATATTCCGACAAGATTTAGATTTAGGCTATAGGGGCCAATATAGGTAGGCAGGGTTTAGGTAGGTTATGGGACCCATACAGGTAGTACACAGGGTTTAGGGGGGGTTATAGGGGCCTATATAGGTAGGCAGGGTTTAGGGGGGGTTATAGGGACCATATATGTAGGCAGGCATGGTTATAGGGGGCAGATAGGGACAATATAGGCAGGGTTTAGTGGGGGTTATATTGGCCATATAGGCAGGCATGGTTATAGGGGGCATATAGAGGCCATATAGGTAGGCAGAGTTATAGGGGGCATATAGGGACCATATAGACAGGCAGGATTATAGAGGGCATATAGGCAGGCTTGTAGGGGGCATATAGGGGCCATATAGGCAGGCAGAGTTATAGGGGCCATATAGGTAGGCAGCCAGGGATATAGGGGACATATAGGTAGGCAGACAGAGGTATAGGGGGAATATAGGGGCCATATAGGTAGGTATGCAGGGTGTAGGCACCATGAGTGTTAAAAAAAGAAGGAGACAACATACTACCTTCTCCACCTCCCCATGTGACCGGCATCGTGGGCAGCCTCTTGCTTGTTCGGTCGGTGCACTGTTGTGACGTCATTGTGCTGCCCACATCATCACCGAGGGTTGGTACCTGGTAAGCTTAAGACTTGTGGCCTTAGACTTAACAGGATGGCTAGCAGAGCGGAGTGCCGGTGGTGCTCCACTATGCTTGTACCGGCCCTGTAGTGCTTAACTGGGCAGCGTCGCGACAAAGTGACCGCTTCGCGCTGCTGCCTCTCCTTGGCCGCACAGCCGTCATATGCTATGTGGCCAAGAAGCTGCCGAAAGGAGCGTCACACCGCCAGTGTCAGTCAGAAGAGGAAGGAGGTATGGTATTAGTGTTATTATTTGTAATGGCAGTTACCCAAAATAGGGACATATAATATCTCCCATATAAACCTGGCCCGAAGGGACATACAGTATATATACCTGCTTGAGGGGACCCATATATACCTGCCTAACTAAGGTTACCTATATATACCTGCCTGAGGGGACCTATACATACTTGCCTGAGGGGCTCTATATATACACTTGCCTAAGGGGCCCATATATATATACCTGCTGGAGGGGCCATTATAACCTGCCCCAGGGGCCCTTATTTTTTCCTCCTAGGGGTTTATATATACCCGCCCGGGGGATTAAAATTTAACCCGCCTGAGGGGTCTTATAACCTGCCTGAGGGGATCTATATATACCTGCCCGAGGGGACCCCATATTACCTCCTGGGGGGGCCAAAATTACCTGCCTTCTGAGGGGACCTAAACATGCCTGTCGAGGGGGCCTATACTTCCTTCAAGGGACCCATAACCCACCGAAGTGGGGGCTATAAAAACCGTTCTGAGGGGGCATAGAGCTACCTGGGGGATTATGACCTATAAGTAAGGAGTTGCTGGAAAAGTGAGGATTCCAAGCTATTTGGGCCGAGTGTTCCCCGGGAGAAGTTAGCTGTCATGAATGTCGCCGCAGTCTGTGGGGCAGGCTGCGGGCACACCCGTGTCCCTACATGCTCCCCTGCACCTGAAGCGGGGGCGCCACGGGGTTTGGGGTTTTGGGGGCCTGGCGCACTCGCCCCGCGGAGCGCATATTCTCACCTGACCGCGCTCATGCTTCCTCTCGTCCTCTTGCCGGCCGGTGCGCAAGTCCCCGCTCCCTACGGCGCACGCGTGCCGGCTCGTTCAAATTTAAAGGGCCAGTGTGCCGGTAATTGGCTATTGTCGGTCGCTGACCATATATAATAGCTCCCTTCCAACAGCTCTTTGCCGGATCTTTTTTGTGTTCTGCCTATTGAGAAAGCGTGTGGAAGCCTTGTCTACGTCTCCCGTGTACCGACCTCTTGCTACATTTCTCTGTCCGTGCACCGTTGCCGCCCGTCCCGACCTTTCCGTCTGTCCCGGACTACGAGCCAGTCCGCCGACTTTGTATCTCGCTGCACCTCGGCTGCCTCTGCCAGCTAGTCGCGTCAGGGGTAGTGACCTGGTGGAATCTGGGATCCACTTAGACTCTGCTCCCTGACGTGGCCTGTACCATCGCTTGCGGTGGTCCAGTGGATCCACTACACGCCCGTCTGTCATTATATCAGCATGGCGGTGTGGACAAGATGGAGAAGAAAAGGGAACTTGAACGACTCGTCGGAGAAACTTCACTTTCCAAACCTGAAACAGATTAGTGTGTAGATGTATAATTTGAAGCAAGACCGGGCAGGGCACAGTACAGGTGACGGAGCAGCAAAGTAGGCACCTAAAATAAACTCTTTTGTACCTGCTGTTTTACTGTCGCCACATGATTTGCTCCACAAAGGGGCCCAATGAGTCTCTATCTCCCAAGGGCCCACAAAAACCTGGTGCTGGCCCTGCATAATAGGCTTCTATACATGGCAAGCCCTGAAGCCATTAGGATGCTGATGGTTCAACATAAGAAGCCTACTCCCTCTTTCAATCACCTGTGGCCACTGTGGAAACTACAGGGTTAAGTAGCCAGGATCATAGCCTTGCCCGCACCATGTGGATACCAGGTGTGATTGCTGAAAATGCATCTGTGTAGTAAGGAGGGAGTGTGGGCCACCCTGGCTCAAGTGCAGCTGCTGTGACCCCTGTAACTACTTCTATTGACTGCTACAGAAGCATTTTTCAGAAGAGAAATTGGAAGTTTGGTTTAATCAATAATTGACTAGCACAGGGAAGTAACTAGAGAAGTCTGGTCCCCACAGCAATCTTTTAGATGGGGCCCCCTGGCAGCCCCTTCCCAAACCACAAACATTTACCAGTACCTCTTAATAATAGACATGCAGTTACTAGATAACACAAGAAGCAAATACCTCACCATGGGTATCACCATCATACTGCTACCAAACAAATCCCACTATACCAAGAACAACATTACCATTAACACTACTACATAATAGTATATATATATATATATATTATTTACCGCCAGAAAAGGACCACAAATTACCACCACAGTGACTGAACAGTACCCCAATACTGTTACTGAATAAAGATCAGTATGCAAAGACCAATATTACCACTATACAGTGACCATATAGTGGAAGCTACCAGTGTACAAAGGCTCCGCAGACTGTATAATACTTCCATACAGTGACCATATAGTGGTAGATACCAGGTGCATTGGCTCCGCAAACTTTATATTACCTCCTCACAATGACCATATAGTGGTTTATACCGGTGTACACAGGCTCTAAGCAGACTATATATTAACTCCATACAGTGCCCATATAGTGGTATATACAAATGTACACAGACTTTGCAGACTGTATAATACCACCATATAATGACCATATAGTAGTAGATACCAGTTGTATACATAACACATAAGTGATTACAGTGCAGTTACATCCGGTGACTCAAAAGAGACATCTTCTCTGACGAGTAGTTCATGTTCCCTTTTCTTCTCCATCCTGTCCAGCTATGATGACTTCTCACCACTCGTCCTTGCAGAATTTGCACACAAATATCTTAGAATTCTCATTTTTCTATTACCTGCCTCACTGTCCCCCACCTCTCCCATGGGTGGGAGAGCGGGTATAAGCCTTAGTTTTGAGGCACAGTCTCCAAGGGGGGTGAGAAGGAACAGACGACTAACTCCCTGGAGCTTGTGCTACAGCTATGATATGTACCCTTCAGAATCATATTACAAGGTAGGTAAGTAGTCAAGGCCCCAGGTAGATAGGTAGGCCCCCATTAGATAGGCTGGTGGGTCTTAGGTAGGTAGATTGGTGATGGCCTCAGATGGATAGGCCCCAGTTAGGTAGGAGGGTAGATAGGTCCCAGGTAAGTAGGTAGGTCTGAAGTAGGTAGACCCCAGTTAGGTAGGTAGATGGTAGGTAGGCCCAAGTTTGGTAGGTAGATAGGCCCCAGGTAGGCAGACCCGAATTAGGAAGGTAGGTCCCAGGTAGGTAGGTCCCATGTAGGTAGGCAGTAGGTAGGCCCCAGGTAGGTAGGTATGTAGGAACCCATAAGTTAAAAAGAAAAAAAAAACTCACCTGTATCCACATTTACACGATGAGCTGCAGACTGGCCTCTCCAAGTGAATCCTGGTGTACACGGTGTGATGAAATGATGCCACCTACGTCAGGACTCATGGCCGCCTGGTACGTCCTGTCCACTCCAGACACTGGTACGGTAACTTTCTGTTCACTGCTGGATCTGTCATATGATTCTGCTGTCTGTCACTATGGACCCATCCGGGCCTCCTAGTAACAGGCAACGGGTTGTTATGGCAGGGCCTAGGCGGCAGGGAAAATTAAATTACTGTTCATTGCCGGCCCCCCTTGTGATGGCCTGCCCTGTAGCAGACACTACGGCTGCTATGGCGGTAGTTCCACCACTAGGCTGACATAAATGTAGTAAATTGTTCTACAGCAGTTTGGATATGGTATACAGAGTGCATCCTATCACAAGATTGTTAAAAGACGTTTCATACAAAGCAGGTTCCAAGCATAAAACCTCCTATTCTCTCCAACCCTACCCTTACCAGGGTTTGGTGCCCTATTAAACCGTTAAGGTTTAAGAGCCCAGAGCTCTGTGGTTAAAGTGCGGTCATATTGTCACCAGGAACTTTAGTAGCTTATCCCACAGGGACTTTTTAGTCAGCTCTAATCAGACTGGGACTTGGCCAGCTGGAGCAGTTCAAGGATGAAGCAGGTCAGAAGAGGCCGACCAGAGGAATTCAACCACAGCCCCCAAAGCATTTCATATCGGGACATACACAAATTTTTCAAAATGATTTAAAAATTTAATTTGGGAAGAGAAACCTTTTCCCCTAAAGGGGGGTCTTAGACAGCCATTGAAGCTTTTGGTTTCCCAGCCACATACAATAGACAGGAGACTGCCAGCTTTCCATGATCGTTAAGTTGTAGTTCATCCACCCACCTCAGAACATACACCAAAGGATTTCACGAGTCAATTTGAAAACATTTGCAGTGAGACGATCCCTGTGACCAGGACGTCTAAAAAGTATGGAAGACTTTATGTAAAGAGTGTGGCCTTATAGAGGATTCTGAGAATTCCCATTAAAATTCAATTCCTTATTTACTAAAAAGAAAAAGCTCTGAGGTTGGGTTTTTAATTTTTTAGGCCAAAAATGAAAGGTTGATGTTCAGAAACAAATTGGGGCAGAAGAGGGCTCAAAAAATGTGTTTAAAAGCAATCACCCCAAAAATTGGGTGACCACAATCAACTGTTTCTGGAACCATTTAAAGATGAGGGGGAGATTTTATCATCTTTCCTGTTGTAATTGCGATATTTTTTCAAATTTTATTTGTGGGGGTGATATTAAGACTTATGGTGCTTTCACATGGAGCGTTTTTGGTGCATTTTTTGCAGAAATGCACAGTATTAATTGCTGTGTATTTCTGTAAAAAAATGCACCTAAAAACACTCCATGTGAAAGCACCCTTAGGCTGTGCCACCTGTCCTAGCTGCAGTAGTCTACACCATCTTCCAGCAGAGGCACGGCTATATAAACTGAAACTGGGTCAATGTGATAGATACTTGCAGGGTTGCCAACAGAACTTTCCGGGCCCCATACAGCTGAAGCGGCTGGGCCCCCCTACAAGCTCCGTCCCCAGCAAACCCATTGCTCCGCCCCCCAGTAAAAAAAAAATGCTGAATGCTCAATTGCTGAATAATACCCTATACGGGACTGAAGATAATTTTATTTAACAAAAAGACCAAAATTACTGCCATACAGGACCTATAGTAGATACAAAGCAGTTAATTTGTGCTTACAATTGATGTCTTGTCTGATGAATTTATTCAGTTTTCCCCTTTTTTCCCATCCTCCGGCCACCCCAATTCTCCCGGCCCCCCGCCCTGCGATTTCAAAACACACACATGAGTGAGACTCATCACTTTTTTTTTATCATCTTCCTACCAGTGTCCACCCCCCAGTGTATAAACTCCCCCATCCGGGGCAAAAAATGGTAATAAAAACCCCCCTTTTTGCCCTGATATTTTGGGATATAGCCCCCCCCCCATACGTAGGTAGTGGGCCCCCAATAGGTAGGTAACCGAGTAGGCAAGGCTAGCCACATAGGTAAGTGTGTATGTAGCCGGGTAGCCAGGTAGGTAGTAGATGGCTGGGTAGCCAGGTAGATGGTAGCTAGGGAGGTAGGTAGCCGGGCAGCTATGGAGGTAGGTAGCCAGGTAAGTGGTAGCTAGGGAGGTAGGTACCCAGATAGGTGGTAGCTAGGGAGGTAGGTAGCCAGGTAGGTGGTAGCTAGGGAGGTAGGTAGCCGGGCAGCTAGGGAGGTAGGTAGCCAGGTAGGTGGTAGCTAGGGAGGTAGGTAGCCGGGACTCTAGGGAGGTAGGTAGCCAGGTAGGTGGTAGCTAGGGAGGTAGGTAGCCAGGTAGGTGGTAGCTACGGAGGTAGGTAGCCGGGCAACCAGGAAGGTAGGTAGCCTTGTGTGTATGTGTGGGGGGCCCCTCTCGTTCCCCCAGCCTTGTGCGTGTGGGTCCCCTCATCCCTCCAGCCTTGTGTGTGGGGGACCCCTCGTCTCCCCAAGCTTGTGTGTGGGGGCCCCCTCATCTCCCTAAGCTTGTGGGGGCCCCGTCTCCTAGCTGTGGCCTACAGTGGGATGCGGGGACAGAGGGCGGGGCATCACTGATTTAATTAGTCATCCCAGCCGCAGTCAGAGAGAGGAGGGCCCCGGCTCCCGTCACAGCACCGGGTAAGTAAGTGTAAAAGTGTCTATGTGAATGCAGCTGTGACCGGGAGCGCGGGTCCCCTCTCAGCAGGTCCGGTCGGGCCCTTTCTTAAATGTAGTGCTTGGCAGCTATGCCAGTCTGTGATGTGAAATAAGGGGGCCTGCTTGCAGCGGGGCCTCTTATTTCACCGGGCCCCGTACAGGAGTACCACCTACTGTGGTATCTTTTCAGCAGCCTCCTCGTTATCAGTACAGGAAAGGGTTACACTGAAAGGTGACGCCAATGTGTATAGATAACACCATTCAAAATAGGAGATCATCACAGCTCACCTATTTTCCTCCCTGCACACTAACTTCTTCCCAGGTCACAGAGCATGACTAGAAAACTCTCCTATAGAAGTCAATGGTTCTGGTCCTGTTCACTGGATCCTATGTCCTTGAGGCTGCTGTAAAGCATCTCTCTAAATGCTGTTAAAAGTAGCTCAGGCAAGATGGCTGCTCCCATAATCATATATAGACAACAGAATTTAAAAAAAAAATCAGAAAATGGCTAAGAAGAAAATGTATCAATACCTTGTTTTATTTAGTAAAAAACTTAATAGATTCCCTCACATCTGCCTTCTGCAGCATGCTTAGTTAATTACTTTTAATTTTGCTTCTTTACCTAATTATCCTGGTCCAGTTGCTGTTCTGGTTCAGTTCCTGATGTACACTTGTCAGTCTTTCTCTTGGTTCCCTTACAACTTTGCATCAAGATACTTGTCTGATCCCAGTTTCAAACTAATTACGACATTTGTCCTGCTGTTGCCATATTCACCAACCAAAGCCTACTCTGGGAACCTCAACCTGGGAACCTTTGCTGCAAAGCTCTTTGCAAGCTGGGAGGTCATCTTTTTCCATTGGCTATTGCTGAGAAACTTCATACTTTAATTTGATCAGTCTTGCTTGTCTTTCATAAGAAAACATAAAAGGTAGTGTTCTTTAGTATTTAGAGCAGAAGGCATGAGCCAACATTGATTTTAGGTCAACTACATAATAAGTATCTACCTGCAAAGGACATCATTTTTCAGGCAGACAAAGGGGCCCTGCTGCTCTAGATGTTTCTGTTCTTCAGGAATTATAGCAGGAAACACTCGACAACCTTGATTTAAACTCAACTATATTTTACGTGTCTACCAGCATAGAACACCATTTTTCAGGCAGACAGAATATTTTCCGTTAAGAGGCCCTGTTGCTCTAGATGTTTACCTCTTCAGCTCTTCTACCGTTTCTTCTTTTGATATTCTTATGCTGCTCAAATGGGTTAATGTTCCTCATCAACGAGAGGAACCATAAACATGTGTGGAGACTTACTAGTCATGAATACTCCACTAAAATTTAAATACAGTGGTCCCTAGTTACAATGGCCTCAGGATACAATATTTTCTACATACAATGCTCTTTATCAGGATATTGTTGTGTGTGGTTTCAAGATACCATGTCCCAGAAACTGATCCAGCCAATTGTCATGAACATACGGTATTAGTGAAGTGCATGCATTGATTGGTGATCTAGTTTTGCTTCTCTAAAGCACAGTGCGGTATTACATGTTCTGTACTGCACTTCACAAGTGCCAAGATGAGTGACTTCTTTGGGCACCACCCATTTTCTTTTTAATGGTACATTGTGTATAATGTACTGTACATGACCCAAAGAAGCTCGTGTCCTCAAAATTGAAATTGGTTTCCAGCAGCTCTTACTGACTAACGACGTTTATATTTGTATTAATTATCTGCTTCATTTTCTTTAATTTTTATTTTGTATTATGTTAGGATCTGATTTTGGGACCTTGGAACCAATTACTAGTTTTCCATAGAGTTACGGTTTCAACATACAATGGTCTCCTTGGTCCCAATTAAAATTGCATGTTGAGGGACCCATGCATATTTAAATAACCTCAAGGGAAACGAGCTAAGGCCCTGTTCACATGACGGGTTTGGCCGCGGTCTCGGCTGTGGCTTTCGCTGTGGCTCCCGCGGCCAAACCTCGTCCGACCCTTGCCGCAAACTTGCGTTTCCCGACGCGGGTTTGCGGCGCGGGCGCTGGCCGTGGTCTCGGCGCGGGTGGGGCGTGGCTTGGGGCGCAGCTTGCGGAGAGGGTTTGCCCCCATGCAAATTAATAGGCAGGGGGAAAACCGCGCCGTGAGCCGTGGCCCAGCCGTGCACCACCCGCGGCGACACCCGCAGCGACACCGCGCTGAGAACTCCCTGTCAAGAATTGACAGGAGAGTTCTCACACCCGCGCAGCAAGGCTATGGCCAAACCCGCGGCGTGTGAATAATAAGGCGGTTTCCAATAGGAAACCACGTTAATAAACTAGGTGCGATTTGGCCGCGGTTTTGGCCGCGGAATCCACGTCGGAGCCCGCGGTCAAACCCGCCATGTGCCGTGTGAACAGGGCCTAAGACTCTGCTTCACCTATTGTATGAAGAATTTATCTGGTCACAACCAACTCACTGAGGCTTGAGACGTGATTAGGAGATTGTAACCAATCAAGTACCCACCTACAACTGTTTTGGGGTGTTTGCTCCACATCTGTGCAGTAAGACATTATTGGGAGAGTAAAGCCAAGCCAGTACCAATCTGTTTTGGGATGTTTGCCCCTCATCACTGCAGCACACTGGTTGGCTAGGTGAGACAACAGGTGTATTGGAAATGACTAAGAAAGCTACATCCCATAGGTGGCACTGAAGTCTTAGCTGTTTTCCCTTTAGCCGATTTGAATATACTTAAATTGTAATGTAGCCCTCATAGCTTGTAACCTTCTACACACTTGCATGGACAAGCCCTTTGCCATATGTACAGCTGTGTTCTATCAATGGATGTTTTTATGGGTGATACTATACTCAATATATGGCTACCGTTTTGTGATTGTTAATCATTGAGCCCCTTTACTATATTGTATCTAAGGCTAATATTAAGACTTCTTCGCCACTGATGAGTCCCTACACATTGGGGTATGAAACGCGTTGGACTTGCTAATTAATATAGCCTTGTTTGTTGTATTTAGTCTGTACTGGGCTTAGGGGCGTTTTGTATTTCTTTTTGATGTATTTTTGTGTACAGGAAAATTAAGATATATATACATTATTGTCCTGTTTATAGGGCTTAATAGGGAGAATTTTTCCCTTTAGGTTCCTGGTGGGTCCGTCCTTATCGGGACGATTATCCCATAACTGTGATAGGTAGCATCCCACATAGGGTTATTGTTTAGGGACAGTGTTTTTCACTTGTTGGGTTTTTGTACTGGGGAGTGTATTTGTACTCCTTTTTAATAGTCTTTAGTAAAAGCTAAGTTTTATAGTCGAGTCCAGTGAATCATTTATTTTTTCTTTGACTATACATTTTTCTCCTGGGAGAGATTTATTTCCCGTTTATTTTTGTTACAAGCCCTTTAAGAATCAGACCTCTATAATGCTTACATGATAGTGACCCTTTATTTTCGTACATACCTGTGTGGAATTTTGGCAGGCTGCGGATTTATCTACTGTACATGAAATCTCAATAGCGATCAGCACATGCTGAAAAAAAAAATTGAATCCTTTATTCAATTATACATAAAAATATACGAACATGATATGGAAGGCAAAGGTGAAAAATAGTGACGCTAATGCATTTCCAACTAGGTCAGTGCTTAATCATAGCTGTCCCTACAGATGTGGTCATTGATTGAATAACCCTTGTGAAAAGGGTATTTTTTTCTTTTTACAATTAAAGTGCTAGATAATTAAGATGATATTGGATTAATGGAAAGGCAATATCAATTATGTTTATTTTTTGTGTTCTTTATTTATTTTTTTAAGTTTTTATTTAATTTTACGGATTTATTTTTCTAACATTTAAAGCAGCATGTACGAACAGGGCTGTGCAGCCCCGTTTGCTACATTTTTAAATGGCCCACACGCCATTATCAGGCGCATTACATAGCGCCCACGGCACTTTGTAGTGGGCCTGATTTCGGGGGGGGTGCGAGAAGCGGGGCGCACTAGAACCATACGGAGCTATAGGTTTATAACTTCACTACGGCATTTCTAGGCGCATTACTGCTGGAACAAGTATACCACTTTCAAAGTGATATACCTGAGCCAGAAATGTCGTACTAACACTAGAGTGGGTACATAAATCAGGCGTATTCTATGCTATTATAATGCGCATGAAATTTGCCGTTTAAATGCCAAATTTCATACATGTCGCCCTAGTCTCCCTAAGGGATGAAAACATGTGAATGTTTTATCACTTGTGCTATATTCTGCAGTACTTTTATACTGCAGTACACAATTATTTTGTTGCTCTCCTATTACACCCTGTCTGTGGCAAGGTGTAATAGTAATACATATATGGCAGCCAGGAGGTCGTCATTAGGCCTCAGGCTGATCAGATGGTCATATGGGCTGCTGCAGCTCGATGTAACTGTTAAAGGGGTTTTCTCACTACAAAGATTAACTTTCAACATAAAGGGACAGTTAAATGAAGACTTTTTATAAATACATTGGTCAATAGATTTTTTTAGTCATGACATAAGAGCATTTTTATGTGCTCTGAAGTGCACACCATTTAACTGGAGAGCAGGGAGGTCTGTTATCTGATTAGCTGGGAGCAGAGGTCAGAAAGTGATATCACCCCACTGACAGACTTAGATCTAAAAAAAATTAATTATATCTAACAAGTTTAGCTTCATTAAACAAAAGGTACATGTGCTGTGAGGACTGTAAAGCATGGCTTTATCTGTAATCTTGCTTGAGATAATCTCCTGCACTCGCTAGAAGTTGAAAATGTTAATCACTGCTGTAGAACCACCCACAGCCTGAGGAGACAGAGTTAGTGCAAAACTTCTAAAACTCAGTGAGAAAAGCATGGTGAGAAAACACCTTTAACACCTTGGGCCACATGTATGAAACGGTTTTGGTCTTCCCTATGGGGAAAAAATTGAGTTTTAGACCAAAACCGTTTCATACATGTGGCCCCTTATGTCAGCACTGGCAGTGGCATCTGAACAGTTACATGGCCGAATTATTATTATTATTAATAATAACATTTACTTTAAAGCGCCATTCATTCCATGGCGCTGTACATTCGGGGGGTTACATACATAATGTAAAATGAGTACAATAATAACGGTGAATGACTTTACAACTGGCACGAAAGAGAAAGAGAGGGCCCTGCCCGCGAGGGCTTAAAATCTACAAGGGTGGGGTAGTACAGTGGCAGCAGGGTTATTTTAGGTTATAGGCAGTCCTGAAGAAATGGGTTTTCAGGTTGCTTTTGAAGCTGGTGAGAGTGGAAGAGAGTCTAATATGTTGGGGCAGTGCATTCCATAGTGTGGGAGAAGCACGAGAGAAGTCTTGGAGACGGTTATGTGAGGAGCTGATAAGAGGAGAACAGAGAAGAAGGTCCTGTGAGGAGTGGAGATTTCTTGAGGGGAGATATCTGGAGATTAAGGCAGAGATGTATGGAGGGGAGAGGTTATGGAGAGCCTTGTAGGTCAGGGTTAGCAACTTGAAATGAATTCGCTGGGCAATGGGAAGCCAGTGAAGGGATTGGCAGAGGGGAGAGGCAGATGAGTAGCGAGGAGAGAGGTGGATGAGACGGGCAGCAGAGTTGAGAATGGTTTGAAGGGGAGCAAGAGTGCTAGATGGGAGGCCACAGAGAAGGATGTTGTAGTAGTCTAGGCGGGAGATGACAAGGGCGTGGACAAACATTTTTGTGGTGTCGAAGTTGAGGATTGAACGGATGCGAGAGATATTTTTCAGGTGGAAGGGGCAGGCAGAGATGAGGGCTTGGATGTGTGGTATGAAGGACAGAGCGGAGTCTAGGATTACCCCAAGGCAGCGGACTTGCGGAACAGGTGAGAGTGTACAGCCGTTGACAGTGATAGAGAGATCAGGTGGAGGGATGGAGGGGGACGGTGGAAAGATGATGAATTCTGTTTTTTCCACATTTAGTTTTAGGAGACGGGAGGAGAAAAAGGAGGGAATGGACGATAGACAGTCTGGGATCCGGGAGAGAAGAGAAGTGACATCTGGGCCAGAGATGTACAGTAGAGTTGTGTGTCGTCAGTATATAGATGGTAGTAAAAGTCATGTGAAGCTATGAGCTGACCCAGACCAAGAGTATAGATAGAAAAGAGTAAAGGACCCAGGACTGACCCCTAGGGGACACCAACAGAGAGTGGCCGGGGGGATGAGGTGGGGCGAGAATGAGAGACGCTGAATGTCCGATCAGAGAGGTAAAGAGAGAGGGCCAAGTCTGTGATGCTGAGGGAGGAGAGGATGTGTAGCAGGAAGGAATGGTCAACAGTGTCAAAGGCAGAGGACAGGTCTAGGAGGAGAAGCCCAGAGTACTGGCGTGAGGCTTTAGCAGTTGCTAGGTCAGTGGTGACCTTGGGGAGGGCGGTTTCGGTAGAGTGGTGGGGTCAGAAACCAGATTGTAGTGGGTCGAGAAGAGAGGTGGAGGAGAGGTGGGAGGACAGTTGAAGATAGACGTGCTGCTCGAGGAGTTTGGAGGCAAAAGGGAGCAGTGAGATGGGGCGATAGTTGGACAGAGAGGAGGGGTCAAGGGATGGTTTTTTAAGGATGGGAGTGATAGTAGCAAGTATAAAGGAGGAAGGGAAGATGCCAGAGGTTAGCGATAATTTGAAAAGATGCGTGAGGGCTAGGATGAAAGCAGCACTAACGTCTGGGATGACGTGGGATGGCAGTGGGTCAAGATTACAGGTAGTGAGGTTGGATTTGGACAGTAGAGAGGAAAGATTATCATGTGTAAGAGTGGGGAAACAAGTTAAGGGGGAAGAGCATTGTGCAGATATAGAGGAGGGTGCTGGGGACTGGGGGCTGAAGCTTTCTCTGATAAGGTTGATCTTGTGTAGGAAGTGAATGGCAAAGTCGTCTACTGAAAGGAGAGAGGGCGGAGGAGGTGCTGGTGGGTGGAGGAGGAAGTTAAAGGTGTTGAATAGTTGTCTGGAGTTGTGAGACAGAGAGGATATGAGAGTGGTGAAGTAATCCTGTTTGGCTAGGGTGAGTACAGATTTAAATGTATGCAGTGGTTGTTTGTATGTGGTGAAGTCATTGGTGGAGCGGGTTTTCTTCCAGAGGCGTTCTGCAATTCTGGAAGCTTGCCTCAGTTGTTTAGTGGAGTGTGTGTGCCAGGGTTGTCTGTTGATTTTGCGGGTTCTGTTGTGTGTGAGAGGAGCGACTGAGTCAAGGGTGGTGGTGATTGTGTGGTTGTAGAAAGTGGTGGCTGCGTCTGGGTTATTAAATGAGGAGATGGTAGAAAGTGGTGCTAGGGAGTCAGAGAGAGTGCATGGGTTGAGGTTTTGTTGGTTCCTTTGGGGTCGTTGTGGATTTGTGACAGGAGGTGCTGGTGGGGTGGTGATGGTGGAGAAGGTAAGCAGGTTGTGGTCAGATATGGGGTGGGGGGGGAGTTTGAGAAGTCAGATAGGGGGCAGAGGTGAGTGAAGATGAGGTCCAGTGTGTGTCCATCTTTGTGAGTGGCTCCAGAGGTCCACTGAGAGAGGTCAAAGGAAAAACAGAGTGAAAGGAGTTTGTTCGAAGCAGAGTGGGGGGTGTCGATTGGGATATTGAAGTCTCCCATGATAATAGTAGTGATGTCAGTGGAAAGAAAATGGACAAGCCAGGAAGCAAAGTGGTCGAGAAAGGCAGTGACAGGGCCCGGTGGTCGGAAGACAACAGCCACTTGGAGGTTGGAGGGGGCGTAGATGCGGACAGAGTGCACCTCAAAGGAGGAGAGTGTGAAAGAAGGTAGAGGTGGAGTGGGGACAAAGGAACAGGTGTCAGACAGGAGGAGGCCGACACCTCATCCATGCTTGTTACCAGGGCAAGGGGTCGGGGTAAGTTGGAGGCCGCCAAAGGAGAGAGCAGCAGGGGATGCTGTGTCAGAGGGTGTGAGCTATGTTTCCGTCAGACCAAGGAAGAGTAGATTTCTTGAGATGAATAAGTCATGTATGTAGCAAAGTGTATGACATATAGACCGTGCATTCAGAGAGCTCCAAGGAGAGGGATAGGGGGAGCAGGGGTCAGAGGGATGTGCTTCAGGTTGAAGGGTTTAATGGAATTAGTAGTGGTGAATCTGTTACAAAAGGGAGAGACAATGGTGGGAATGTGCTGGGGGGGCCCTGGGTTAGGGGATATGTCCCCAGAAGCCAGGAGCAGCATAGAGAGGGTGAGCAGGTGGGAGTAGGATAGACTGTAGTTTGGCAGGGTTTGTTTGGTGCGGAGGGCATTAACAGTGGGGAAGAGGTTGGTGGCAGCAGAGAGGTGAGAGGGTAGAATGCAGAGGAAGATGTAGAGTTCATTGCCCAGCGGTGGTGTTTTGGGATAGGCAGCTAGTGCAAGGAAAGTGGAGATAGAGATAATGGTGGGAAGGAAAAGCATAGTGTGAGACTGTTTAGAAAGCTGTGAATGGAAAAGATTAAGCAGCTGTTACCTTGCAATCCTTGTTCAATTCTGGTCAAATTCTGGTTTAATTCACACTTAGAGCGGGCACTTTGAGCAGGGCCAGACGTGACTGCAGTGCTTGACTATATACTGAATTGAGAATTCTGAGTTGTCTTCAATCCTGGGTGCTAGCAGTGGGTATCAGCTGTAACTAACAGCCGGTATCCACCAAGTATGGGGTGGGCTCAGCTTTTAGCATCGCAATGACACACTTGTACATCATGGTGCGCGGAGGGGTTAAAGTGCAGTATTGAATCTACATAATTAAAGCCACAATAATAGAGCGCTAGTAAAATAAAGACCACAATAGCATTTATATCCCCAACACATGTTTCATGTATTCACTTTTCCTCAGGAAGTATTGACAGCTGTGGGTCTGACTCTTAAAACCCTAGCCATCAGCTGATATCGCTGGGGTAAGTTATAGATGGAAATGTAGCAACACATATTATTCCAAAGACCATGTTAAGCCTAGATTCTGTCCAAAATGATGAAAAAATAGCATAGCATACAATAATATTTTTTCCATTAAAGTGACAATGATGGAAACACAACTTACCCTACCATAGTCAATGAGTTCCGATGTAAGCCATTGGTGTCCGCCATGAAACTGATTCGGCGCCACCTTTGTTATACAGGCTCCAAACAGAACCTCCAACTCAGATGAGGACCCAGGCTCTCCCAGAGGGTCTGCTGAGAGGGTCCAAGGAGAAGGGGTCTCTTCATATGCCCTAATAGGAAGCATAGACAAGGGCTGGTTTAACTATATTCTGAAATAAGTTTTAAACATATTTTATTTCTGCAGTTATTGTTATTATCTGACAACAGGCAGAGCCGTATTTCCCACTAGGCACCCGTGGGCACGTGCCTAGGGCGGCACCTCTTAGGGGGCGGCACGGCAGCAGAAGTTTATCATTGGTGGCAGCGGTGTTCGTCCCGTATCACCGTTTCAATGTTTTTTTGCAGAGATCGGCAGCGGACAACGGGTCGCCGGTAGGGACATATTGCTTCTCCCTTCCGGCGCTCCGTTGTTATAACAGACAGCATCAGCAAGCTATTCTGATGCTGTCTGTCTCCTCAGTGGCGCGGTGCGCTGCTGGGAAAGGAGAGGGGAAGCGCTGCACCTCCCACTCTCTCTAACAGCGTGCGCCGCCACTGAAGAGCGGAAGACTGCAGCCAGCCGGGAAGAGAGAGGAGCAGCGCTGTCCCTCCCACTCCTCTCAGCAGCGCACGGACAGCGCCGAAGAGAAGACCGGACAAGTAAGTGAATCGGAAGGCATTGGGGAAATTGTGGGGGGTGTATTAGGAATGATGAGGGGGAGGGCATGGGGGAAATGGGAGGGGGGTAATAGAAATGGTGAGGCAGCCCTGCTACCTAACATCTAAAGGGGGCCCTGCCCCCAAATATCTGAATGGGGCCCTGCTACCAAATATCTAAAGGTGGCCATGTAACCAAATATCTAAAGGGGGCCCTGCTACCAAATATCTAAAGGGGGCCCTGGCTACCAAATATCTAAAGGGGGCCCTGCTACCTAACATCTAAAGGGGGCCCTGACTGCCTAACATCTAAAGGGGGCCCTGGCTACCTAACATCTAAAGGGGGCCCTGGCTACCTAACATCTAAAGGGGGCCCTGGCTACCTAACATCTAAAGGGGGCCCTGGCTACCTAACATCTAAAGGGGGCCCTGGCTACCTAACATCTAAAGGGGGCCCTGGCTACCTAAAATCTAAAGGGGGCCCTGGCTACCTAACATCTAAAGGAGGCCCTGCCACCAAATATCTAAAGGTGGCCCTGTTACCAAATATCTAAAGGGGGCCCTGTTACCAAATATCTAAAGGGGGCCCTGTTACCAAATATCTAAAGGGGGCCCTGTTACCAAATATCTAAAGGTGGCCCTGTTACCAAATATCTAAAGGTGGCCCTGTTACCTAATATCTAAAGGGGGCCCTGTTACCAAATATCTAAAGGGGGCCCTGTTACCAAATATCTAAAGGGGGCCCTGTTACCAAATATCTAAAGGGGGCCCTGTTACCAAATATCTAAAGGGGGCCATTTTACCAATACTAAAGGGGCCCTGTTTCCCAATATCTAAAGGGGGTCCTGTTACCAATATCTAAAGGGGGCCCTGTTACTTTTATCTAAAGGGGGTCCTGCTACTAAAACTAAAGGGGCCCGCTACCTAATATCAAAGGGGGGCCCCCTCCTAAATCAAAAGGGGGGCCCGCAAACCCAAAATTTAAAAGGGGGTCCCGGGTACCAATATCTAAAAGGGGGGCCCTGCTACCTAAACTAAAAGGGGCCCCCCCTAGCAAATTCTAAAGGGGGGCCCGGCTACCCCAAAACTAAAGGGGCCCGGCTACCTAACATCTAAAGGGGGCCCGGCTACCTAACACTAAAGGGGGGCCTGACCCTCATCTAAAGGGGGGCCCTTTGGAAAACCAAAAAAATAAAGGGGGCCCCGGGTACCTAAAATCTAAAGGGGGCCCTGGTTACCTAACATCTAAAGGGGGTCCTGGAAACCAAAAATCAAAAGGGGGGCCCGGCTACCTAAAATCTAAAGGGGGGCCCTGTTTCCCCAACACTAAAGGGGCCCGGTTACCTAACCAAAGGGGGCCCTGGGGAACCTAAAATCTAAAGGGGGGGCCCCGGCTACCCAACATCAAAGGAGCCCTCCCCCAAATATCTAAAGGTGGGCCCCGTTCCAAAAAATCTAAAGGGGCCCTGTTACCAAATACTAAAGGGGCCCTGTTCCTAACCTAAAGGGGCCCTCCACCAAATTCTAAAGGGGGGCCCTGTTTTCCAAATATCTAAAGGGGGCCCCGTTAAAACCCAAAAAATTTTAAAAGGGGGGGCCCGTTACCAAATATCAAAAGGTGGCCCTGTACCTAAAAACTAAAGGGGGGGCCCGGGTACCCAACACTAAAGGGGGGGCCCTGGGAAACCCAACAATCTAAAAAGGGTCCCCGGGTACCCAACATCTAAAGGGGCCCCGGCTACCTAACATCAAAAGGGGCCGGGACCTAACATCTAAAAGGGGGCCCTGGCACTTAAAATCTAAAGGGGGGCCCGGGGTACCTAAAATTTTTAAAAGGGGGCCCGGGTTTCCTAACACTAAAGGGGGGCCCTGGCACCAAAATCAAAGGGGGGGCCCGGCACCCTAAAAATCTAAAGGGGGCCCGGTTTTCCTAACATCTAAAGGGGGCCCTGCTACCTAAAATCTAAAGGGGGGCCTGGCTACCTAACATCTAAAGGAGGCCCTGCCACCAAAACTAAAGGGGGGCCCTGTTACCAAAATTAAAGGGCCCTGTTACCAAAACAAAGGGGGGCCCGTTTCCAAAAAATCTAAAGGTGGCCCGTTACCAAAATACAAAGGTGCCCGTTACCAAATACTAAAAGGTGGCCCGTTACCAAATATCAAAGGGGGCCCTTTTTCCAAAAATTAAAGGGGGGCCCGTTACCAAATATCTAAAGGGGCCCTTTACCCAAATATTTAAAGGGGGCCCTGCTACCAAATATCTAAAGGGGCCCTGTTACCAAATTCTAAAGGGGGACCTGTTACCAAAAAATCAAAGGGGCCCGTTTCCAAATACTAAAAGGGGGGCCCCTTTTCCAAATCTAAAGGGGGGCCTGTTTTCCAAAAAACAAAGGGGGCCCCCGTTACCAAACAAAAAGGGGGCCTGCACCTAATACAAAGGGGGCCCTGCACCAAAATCTAAAGGGGGCCCTGCACCAAAATTTTAAAGGGAGTCCTGGCTACCTAATATCAAAGGGGCCCCCCTACCTAACACAAAGGGAGCCCTTCTGCAAATACTAAAGGGGGGCCCGGGTACCTAACATCAAAGGGGCCCTGGGTACCTAAAACTAAAGGGGGGGCCCTGGCTTTCCAACATCTAAAGGGGGCCCTGGGTACCTAACATCAAAGGGGGGGGGGCCCGCAAACCCAACATCAAAGGGGACCCTGCCCACCTAACACTAAAGGAGGCCCGCTACCTAACACAAAAAGGGGGCCCGACTCCTAATAACTAAAGGGGTCCCTGACACCTAATATAAAGGGGTCCCTGACTACCAACACAAAAGGAGCCCGGCTACCCTTCGATTAGCTTTCTTTTCTAGACTTTACAGGTCTAGTGGGCGTGGGTTTTTTTTAAAGGGTGGATATGATTAAAAGGGCGTGGGAATGCAATTGTTAAGGGGGGGTATTATTTTTAGTGCCTAGGCGCATGACCTAAAATACAGCCCCGACAAAAAGGGCTAACCTCTGTCCCCCCCGTTACAAGTCTGTGACACTAATATGAGGTAAGCATGTCGGATTTTAAGTAAATGAAACAGAGCCACCCCTCAAACCCAAAGCCCCCACGTTATGTTCAGAAATGGGGCTCCCAACAGTGACATCAGGGACTAAAACAAAACAGTGAAACAAGACACCAGAAAAGCGAAGGAGAGGATAGCCAGGCACATCACTGGAACAAACATAAGCCCAGAGGTGAGTATGTGTTTTTTTATTTTCTTGGGGCTCAACAGCACACTTTGACTAAATAAAGAGGAGTTGGTAAACCCTGTGAAACATGTAGGCAATGGCAATTAAAAGTTATTCCTTCATTTTAAAGATACAGTAGGTTATATATCCTGTTTGTTACCGATTGTTTTACCTCTAGCCACCAAGCTCCCTCCTGCTGATAAGACATAACTGCTGGAGTGGTGGTAGATGGTTGGTAACCTAGGAAGCCATCTGTAAACAGAACAGATAACCTGCTGTATCTATGAAATTAAGGATAATTAAAACAGCAGTGTATTTGATAAGAATGTTTACTTTTCTTTGACTACATGTTTAACACTAATCAATACCCCTTTAAATTGCAATAACTACCCTCTTACTGACATATGACATACAATTACATCATAAGCCCACTCACATATGCAGCAGATAATGGTCGCTAATTATAGCCGGAAACTTCCTCTAGCAGCTGGGATTGGAGACAGCTCAGATACCAGCATTTCAACCTGTTAATATTATCCGTGTTAAACCAGTTTGTTTAGGATTGTTTAGGACTGTTAACTGCTAAGGCTATATATACACGAGGACTAGATAATGTCAGATTTTTAGCAGAGGCAGATTCAGAGAATGCAGAGATTCGCAAAAATCTGGACTCCTGTATAATCATCCCCAATAACCTCATAGAAAAATTCCGAGCTTCAGTCATACCAGCTCAGATTTTCTGAGGTCATATTTTAAAACTGATAGTTTTGAAAAAAACTTAGAACATGTTCTATAATCAGCCGCAAAATGACAGATTATAGTACTGTTCTATTGAATGGGGCACTCAAAATACAAAAAATGCGGCAAAAAAAGTGACAAAAAAAAGTGACAAAAAAAAAGAGGAGAAAAATTCTTCTAATTTAGAACTGGACCAGGTATTTACCCTCTGTTCATGTGGACTCTGCCTAATGTAAAGTAGACGGTGGCAGTGCCATTTGTGGCAGCCAGGGATGTTTTGTAATTAACTACCTACTTTCTTGGCTCTCTCTTGGGACAGGAGAGTCATTATTGTACAGTGCTCTGAAATATATTATTATTGCAGAATAGTGTACAAGTGATCACACCCCCTAGTGGTCAAGTGCTGTAGGGGACCTAAAGTACAGTGGAGTAAGGAAAGTATTTCAGAATCTTTTAATTTGTCACTTGTTTTCATTGCAAAGGTGCCCCAGTTGTTAAGAATACAAAAAGTTCCATTTTTTTTGCTCATTAATCTACACTCTCTGCCACCCCCCCCCCCTCCATCTTGAAAGAAAACACCAGAAATGTAGATATTTTTGCACATTTATTTAGTGTTGAGCGAATTACGTAGGCTATCGACACGGGGGGGGATAGTCGATAGCGGCCACGCAATCGATAAGTTTTTCGATAGTGAGCAGGTCGATTATGAGCGATGGCATTAAAAAGTCTATGGGGGCTACCAACACTTCTTCTTACACCAAAACAGGGGCTGGAGAAGCTGGAAATTAACATCACAACAGTCAAATTGGATACGTGCTACATCTTAGGCAAACACACTGTAGGTTATAAAATAGCACAGAAAAAAGTCAAAGACACATTCACTCTCCACGTCTTGTACACCCGCATGACCCTTAAACCTGCAGTCCACCCACAAAATTAAAAGTGCCAGAAGGGCGAGGTTTCTTTGAACCATCTTTTTACTTGAATGGACATTGAAATATACCCTTGTCCTGGGAACGCAGCATGAGCCCCAAACTGCATGACCCCAGATTTAAAAGTGCCGGAATAAAGGGTATTTCAACAATATTTTAGTTTCACTGGGACATTGACTATACCTGTCCTGGACCGCAGTCAGTATGGTCATTTAACCTGTCTGACCCCACATTTAAAAAGTGTCGGGAAAAGTAGTCTTTGAAACCCACCATTTTAGTTTCACTGGACACTAAACTATATTTCTGTCCTGTACGCAGAATGACATTAAACCTCGTCTGGACCAGATTAATAAGTGGGCAGAAGAAAAAAGGAGTCTTTCAACCAACTCATTTTTCAGTTGAAACTGGAAATTGACTCTATACCTGTCCTGGGCCACAGCATTGACCCCAGGGCCGGAAGTTACAGTGGGTGGGGTTTGGCAGTGCGGTGAGAGACCCAGACCTGGCGGTCCGTCAATTCTATTAACACGCAGGTTAAAAGGCCCTGATGACGCGAGCAACGGGAAAACTGTCGTGCTTGAAAGCAAGAGTGCGAAAGCGGAAGTGTGGAGAAGCTCCAAGCCTTCCTCTGTTACACAATCAAGACCTCGCGGTAGCGCTCTGCGCTCCGTGATGAGTGTGGACCAATTGAGATTCACTTGGAATTACTGGTGGATTATCGCTCTGTACCACCCAGGCTGCCCTTATCTTGCAATTCTTTTTTCATTTCATCAAGTGCTGGAGGCAAATTGTCTCTGTACTTTGTTCTCTGTACGTGCTCATACTCCTTGTACCTCCGAATAACCTATCTCTGGTCAAGTTTTCCTGTACTCCTTATGTACATTTCAGAAGATTTTTTTATCTGCTAATTTTGTTCATGCAAGTTTTTTAGTAGTTTTAATTCTAGAAAAACACATTTTTCAAAATAGGATGAATCTCACCATGTCTTTGTTTCTTTTTTAATTGTATTAAATGGGTTGTCTCAATACAGGGATTGATAGCTATGTTAAAGATCTGCAAAAACAAGTCATTTTGCAATTATGTGTCCACATTAACTGGTGTCCTACCTATTCCTGTTTCTGACAGGCACCATCACCCTTGAGCCACTCTTGGCAATTGTGAACGACAAATGTCTGTTAAGAAAAAAACATTTTTTTTATTATAGGACCCTGTAGAATAGCTGCATTTCTACAGCAAAATGCCCCCAAAAATTCAAAGCATGACCCTTGTGCACTTTGGACATTGTGAATAGAACAAATGTCTGGTTAGAAACAACATTTTTTTTTATAATAGGACCTGTAGGTATCAGCTTGCATTCTCAAAGCAAATGCCCCAAAAAATTCAAAGCATATGACCATTGAGCCACTTTTGGACAATTGTGAGAAACAAATGTCTGTTAGAACAAAAAATTTTTATTAATAGGGTCCTGTATGTATTGGCTGCATTCAAGAAGCATACCCAAAAAAATTATAAAATGAACTTTCTCAGCCACTGTTAAAAATTGTGAGGGAGAAATGCTCACTTAGAAGCCACAATTTCTGTTACAAAGGACTGATTAGTTGCTGTAATCTCACAGCTACATGGACCCCAAAAAATTATAAATATGACTTCTCAGCACCACTATTAAAATTGTGAGGAGAAATGCCACTTAAAAAGCCAATTTCTTTTTCAAAGGACCATAATATTAGCTGTATTCTCACAGCAACTCTGAACTCAAAAAAAGTGTCAATGCGAAAAATTCTTGAAGATCAAAGTGAGTAAATGGAATACGGTGTTGTTCATGATAACCTTTGGTGTTTTTACAGTCTCCTCACAGCACAAACCAGCAAATGAACTGTTGGAAATAAATATAAACATTGCAGTGAAGAAATGATTTTCATTTTAAAAAAAAGGTTCATCAAGAGGACCATTTCTGTTGAAGAGGGATTGTGAAGTTGACTGGTCAACTCAATCGGTGACCTGGCAATTGGGGCCACAACATCATCAGAGATCCATGCCTGTTTCATCTTGATGAAAGTCAAACATCTACATTATATGTGGAGAAGCCGGCATGCGTTTGTCTGTAATGTCCTCACAGCTTCTGCTGAAGGTCCCGAATCAGATATGACGCTGGCGCTGGGCAGGACAACACTCTATGGCGTGTCGAGCAGCTCTGGCCATATCGTCCATTTTGGATAACCAGAATTTCTATTGGTTCCGGAACAATTCAAAAACATCCGGTGTTGTGGAGAGATTTTAAAAGGGTTTTTTTGTGCACAATGTTTTTAAGTGGTCTTTGTGTTTTGGATGTGTGCCTTTGGTACTTGCATGCGTTGGTAAGGTGGTAAAACAAAGGATTGCAGAGGTCACCAACCCTTTTAGGTTATGCAACCTGGCCGGCTGCTGCCGCTACGCCTTACTTGGCCATTATGCTGTCAGTCGCTTGATGTTGTTCCACCGTGACATTTGGGGAATGTGAAGCAGACGCAACAGGATGTCTAAATTTGATCAATTCTGCAAGGTCTCCATTTCCGCATTTTACTCTCTATTTGGTGGGTGGAAGAAAGTGCTGCCTGAGGGGGTTTTGGGTTTTTTTTTTTTTTTTTGTACACGGGGATTCCAGGGTGGGTGGCCACCCAGTAAATCGTTGTTCATTTTGATGGCCTTAGATGAGAGGATCATGTGGAGGAAATGGAGCGTCCAAGCACTCATGTGCGAGGATGGAGCCTTGATTTCCCAAGCTCTGGGTGAGGGGCATAGCAAAAACTGATCTTCTCATCTTCATACTCGCCTCAAATTTCGCGCCAACCTGTTTCCAAGGAAGAGACGTCGGTAACGTCAGGTGTCTAGGACTACCTCCTCTCTCCTCGCTGCCTCCGGCCCACAGCTTCAACACAGCCCTGACTTGCATGAGATGATGCACCATGAGAGCTGATTGCGCACCTTTGCACTAGCTCTGGACCCCGAACATGCCTAATGAAACGATGAAATTGTGAAACTGTCGGGCTTGTGGATTTGCGGAGAGAAGGGCTCTCCGTGTCCGCCTTCTGTTGTCCAGTCTCATCCTCCGTCGCTGGACGGGACCTGTTGTTCAGAGTGTCCAACGATCGTTCCAGAACTAGATCACCACAATGCTCATGCGGACAAGGGCATTGTCAGCATGACATTTTGGTGGCTTCTTCAAATACTGGCAACGTATGGTGACAGAGTCTTTCTCATGCCTCCACTTCGGTGGCTTCAACAACCCCCCCCCGAGGTCCGCACGCTTCGCTTGTCAGGCCATGTGTCACTTGCGCTTCGCGCGTAATGGACATGCGCTGCTGCACAATGCCTGATGGTGCATGTGGAGGTGGTATTCCAGCGTGTTGCCACGGTCAACAATGAGACGGTTGATGGGGGGCCGAGCTGACGCTGAGACGCTGCCAGGGGGTCGAAGCAGGGTAGCGAACGGCGGGAAGTGACGAACTTTAGACTTCGAACCTTCCTCAGCATGGCAGTCACAGACCCCAGGTAAGCTCTTTAGAAATTTCTGGAACGACAATTTTTCTTGACATGTGCCAGGAAAGGGTTGTGCTACAGCCATTACGATCGTAGGGGCGGCCAGCGATTTCGCCCGTGATACGACACTACCTTGGCCTGGCACAAGGTTCTTGTCACCTGCAAGCGCTCGGTCTCGTTGCGGAGAGCAGTCCACTGACTCCTGACCTGTGTCGTGGATGGTCTCCAAGACAGATTAATTTCAAACGGCATGGGTTTCTCCTGGGGCACGTTTATGAAACCAGGGAACTTGGGGGAAAAGAACCCTGAACCATACTTGCACTTTTGAAGAGCGTGCGCCGAGCCTGAGAGCCCACGTCACCCCCAGGGACACCACCCAGCTCACCCGTGAGCTGTCCATGAGTTATAGGCGGCCTTGGGCCGTGAAGTACCTAGTCAATTGTGTCGGTGGTTCAGATGGATTTTCGGACCACATGATGCAGTCAACGCGCTTGAAATTTTAGATGACACGTGGCTTGGCCAGGGCCGGGTCGGCTATTTTCTGGCAAAGAAATATCTATGCTTGCTCAACATATGGTATTGAGGGCAGGCACAAGGGCCAGACGTGGCGGAAGGAACCAATCTTGTGTTCCACCAGACGGAAAAAGGCTAATTTCAAGGCCAAAAGCCTGTCAATGCCGTCATTAGGGCTTTTTGGTGGTTTGGGTTAAAAGTGTTTCTTCTGACACCCAAAACCTGGAGACCAGAAGGTGGCTGCTAGGATGGCACCTGTACGCGCGTGCAAGTCGGTCAAACTGGCGGAAGGAGAAGTGGCTTTAAGATGGAGTCTATGGTGGTGCTGGTGGGTACTCAGGCGACGGTGGGGAGAAGCGGAGGCTGATCCCTGATTGACTCTGAGAGACATGGGCAGCTGAGGGAACGCTGGTGGTGGCGGAGGAGGCGGAGAATGAGTGGGTGTTGTGACAGTGGTTTGAGGGCACGGCGTCGGTCTGCCTTTTTTGGCCAAGTGTTGCCTCAGTTCAAAACTATGATTCGCTGCATGTTGTGACTAGATCATGATGGTGGTGGTTAACCACTAGTTCTTGCCTCTACTTATGCGTTTTAGGCAAAGGCAGGCAATATGACATTGTGGGGTGATTGGGTGAATCAGAGGCTTGCTCAAAGAAGGACCAGGCTTTGAGAGGTCCTGGACCTTTTTGACGGAGAAAGCGAAGGAGATGCGGGGTTTGCGCTGACCGTGGCTGCGGAAATCATATCAGGACTTCTGCGACCGCCCCCTATCCCTTTTTGTAGGCGGAAACCGTATGACAGACCCATTGGTCTCTTCCTCCATCGTCCAGTGATGAAGCGCTCGCAAGCATATTCTGCTGAAAAAGACCCGTTGGATTTCGCATGTCTTCGATCATCAAACACAGGTGGACTTTATCGTCCTGACATTCTGCATCAAGGAGATAGCGGGCTACAAGCAAGAGGGACTGCAAGGCGTCGCCGACAACCCGGGATTTTCGGCCGATTGGACCGGCTTCCTTCTCCTCCTATTGATGGAATCAGTAAACTGGGCGTCAGAGCAGAGAAAATTCATCCTCTTTGGCCTCTTGATTCTTTTAACATGCCTTCTGTCCCCAACCGCATTTTGTTCATCAAAGAGGTCCTTCCAGAAAATGGATTATCCACCAGTGGTGGGTACACGATTTGACATTTGGGCTGCTTCATGTTGGACGGATGCTGGTGATGCTGATGACGACATTTGTGGCCGTGACATGGGTGGACCGAGGAGGTAAGACTGATGGATGCAGGTTGCATTCAACCCACTGAAGGACAGATTGCGCGACGCTGTTACGTTACTGAGATTCACAGGGCCCTGACCCAGCGAATGACCAGCCTGTCGGTCCTGCAATGATGATCCGCTGGCATGCGTGTTGTCAGCCAGCACTGGAACGGAGACCTTCTCTCGTACCTCTTACCTCCATGTCCCTACCCCCCCTTCTTTGCTCGCTTACCACCGATTTTCGTCCATGTTCTGCAGAAATAATACAAATGTGAGAAGGTATGGATGAGTTTTGGAGAAGTCTCTTATTAAAAGACGGCATATCACCAGCTATTCTCAAATCCCTCAATTCAAAACAAATTGCTGGATTACATATATAAATGCAAAGTAGATCTATCAACAAAGTGGCCTTGCGCCAAAGTGAAAAAACACGTATCTGATATGTTATTCGGATAATAAAAGGTATTTTTTGGCTCCTATCAATTCACCTGTGGTAACTACACAATTGCTGGATGTCAAATTTAACTGCAAGGTCGGCTCTTTCTAACAAATCTGGACTGGGCAAAAGTGCAAAAAATAAGTATCTGTATGTATTGGATTTAAAAGGTATTTTTTGGCACCTATCAATTCACCTGTGGTGATTTTAAAATTGGCAGTTTTCAATTTAAGTGCAAGGTGCCTCAATAAACAAAAGCTGATAGTGCGGCTAAAGATCAAAAAAACGTATCTGAAATTTTTGCGGTTATTACAGGTTTTTTTTGGATCCTATCAATCTGTGCTGACTTTGCTGGATTTAATTTAAGTACAAGGTGGATAATCAACAAAGGTGGAATGGGCAAAATTTAAAATGAACACCTTATCTGAAATGTATTAATGATAATAAAATGGAGTTTTGCAACATACAAAGAAAAATGCAGTTTCTAGAAAAAGATGTGTTTCCTATAAGTTCAGGCTGCCAATACTCAGGAAATTTTTCAATAGAAGAAAAAACTGTTAATAATAAAGATATTGCAATGCTACCACTAAGTCATTGGTGAACTTTATCCAGTTATTCTTTATAGAGCTTGTCTGGTTCACACGAGGGGGGCCCACTTCGCTCCCCCCGGACTTATATAGCAGTAGGATGCTCATTTAAAATTCTTAACTAACTATATGAAATCTCCATTCTCTTAATCGACTAAATTGTATGGATCACAGCTAATAGTAGAGGTTTCTCTGTGAAGAAATATAATAATTTCGTGAGCTGTTTGGACACAAGCAGAGCGCAACGTCTTATGCTCTGAGACGGGAGAGACAATGAGGCTGACAGGAAAACTGTTCTATGTAATACGAGGTCATGTGTTTTTCCAGCCAAATCGCAACCATACACATCCCAGTCATGACGTTCGCACACACATATCACCCTGCTCTATTCTGTAATCTGATTTGCTGACCGCCAAAAATTACAGGAAGCCCCGAAAAAAGGGGCGCGATTTAATAGATGATGCAAGATTTTAACCTAAATTATCGAATGATCAAAAAAACCCATCCATTAAAAAACTGTGCCGTTTCAACTTTGTCGTAAAATCGCTCAACATACATTTAAAAAACAAAAAAACTGAAATATACATGGTATAAGTATTCAATCCTTTGCTGTGAACTCAAATAACTCCTTCGGGCCAAAACCCTTACTCCTTGAGAGGGTTCTACTCCTTCATTGGAGCGTGTTTACTTAAACTGAGGGATTGATTGGAAAAAGGCACACACCGTTATAAAAAGCCCCTCAATTAGAGTGCATGTCGATACATGAAATCATGAAGAAAGGGAAAAACTGCCCAAGAGCTCAGAAACGAATTGGGGCAAGGCACAGTCGATCAAGGTTAAAAAGAATTTCTGTAGCATAAAGGGTTCTCAGGCCAGTGGCCCTAACCTTATAGGGGAAGATTTGGGGGACACCAAAAAATTTGGGCCCTTACGGGGGTGAGGAAAACAAGCAATTTTTGGGAAAGAGCCGGTGGAGGGGTAGAGAAAACCCAAAACACTTGGCTGAGCTCCCCGGGGGGTAGTAGGGAGATGGGAGAAATTCCACAAATCCACTATCAGCAGCCTCCACCAGTCGGGCTTTATGGCAAGTAGCCGACAAAACCTCTCCTCATGCAAGACTATGAAGCCGCATGAAGGACTCCCCGACTAGAGAAATAACATTCTTGATTATGAGACAAAGATTGACTTTCTGTGTTAAATAAGCGGTATGTGGGAGAAAACCAGGGACTGTCATCACCGCCAAAACAATTCCAACAGGAAACATGGTGGTGGCAGTCATCTGTGGGGGGGTTTTTCCTGAAGACAGGGACTGGGTTTCAAAAAAGGGAAAGATAAATGTGGCCAAACGAGATATCCTGGAAAAACCTCTTCCCCGCGCCGGACCTCAAACTGGGCAAGGGATCTTCCACAAGACAATACCCTAAAACAAGCTAAAAATAAAAAAAATGGGTTCAGAACAATCTGTACTCTGTCCCCCTTCTTAGGCCCCGCCAGAGCCCAGCTAAAAACCCAATTGAGCATCTCGGGGAAAAATTGAAAATGGTGCCACCAACGTTTACCACCCAACCCGAGGGAATGGGAGTCTGCAAGGGGGGATGGCAGAGGACCCCAAATCAGGTGTGAAAAATTTTTTGCATCATTCCCAAAAGGGCTCATGGCTGTACTCGCTCAAACGGTGCTTCTACTCAATTCTGAGCACAGGGTCGGAATACTTAAGACCATGTGATATTTCAGTTTTTCTTGTGTAATAAATTTGCAAAAATATCTACATTTCTGGGTATTGTCTTTCAAGATGGGGGGGGGTGCAGAGTGTACATTAATGAGCAAAAAGATTAACTTTTTTGATCTTACCAAATGGCTGCAAAGAAACAAAGAGTGAAAAATATAAAGGGGTCTGAATACTTTCCGTACCCACTGTACATGTAGAACAAAAAAAGTTTTAAAATTAAAAAAAGTAAAAATTAGGCATAATTGGTATTTCCATGTCCATAAATTTCCAGTCTATTAAAATCTAACATTATTTATCCCCTGCAGTGAGCTCCCATAAAACAGAAAAAACAATACCAAAATTGCATCCCTATAAAATGGAATAAAAAGTGAAAAAGGCGCATGTATCCCAAAATGGTACTAATTACACTTCAGCCCCCAAGAAATGAGCCCACACTCAGGTCCAGAGATGAAAAATTATTAACCCCTTCCGAACACCTGAAAAGTACTTAAAGACCAACACATTTCTTTAGTTTTTTCCCCGCCTTGTGTTTCAACAGTCGTAACTTTTTCATTTTTTCAATGACGTAGTTGTATGAGGCCTCATTTTATTCGGGAAAAGTTGTACTTTTGGGATAACAGTTTAAGATCACTTATTATTGCATTTTTTTTCTTGTTTTTTTTTAATTTTTTATTACACTATTCACATTTCACACTTAATAACTTGTTAGATTAATTCTACAGGGTTTTATGGTCGTGTGGATACCTACTATGTGTAGGTTTTTTTCTGTGTTTAATGTATGCACAATAATTTTTTATTAAATATTTGTTTTTATTTTATTATTTCCTTTTTCTACACTTTATGTTTTTATTTTTTTTTTTTTTTTTAAATCCCATGAAGGGATAACTTACTTTTTTTTTTTTTTTACACTTAGTAATGTATTAGCATATTCATATATGCTAATACAGTACAACCTGTGTCAATTTGCCCTGATTGCTGGCTTCTTCCACGGACAGCCCTGGGGACACTCTAGGTCCTCAGGGCTGACTGTGCAGCCATTCCCCGGGCACTGTCGGGTCACCGGAGTCCCAATCACCCGAAGCCCTTTGCTTACGCTGAGGTCACAAATTGCGGCAATCAAAGGGTTAAGCGGTGATGAGCAGAGGTTTCTCCCGCTCCCCGGCACTTGCAGAGGCTTTGATGGGAATAGGGCTGTGAAGTACAGCTCTGTTCTCAGTGCTGCTGTGGCGCCAAGAGCTGTAAACCCCAATGTCGGCAGCGACGTCAAAAGTTGGCGGGTGGTCGTTAAATAGTTAAAGTTATTTGCTGCAGAAAATAGCACAGCAAGGCAAATTGAAAAAAAACAAAACAAAGGGCAAC
The DNA here is from genome assembly GCA_025379985.1 of Phyllomedusa bahiana. Taxonomy (NCBI): domain Eukaryota; kingdom Metazoa; phylum Chordata; class Amphibia; order Anura; family Hylidae; genus Phyllomedusa; species Phyllomedusa bahiana. The sequence continues at coordinate 82,782 of JAODAL010015517.1, forward strand.
ATGTATAAAAGTGTCTGTGCCATTTTTTTTGGCGGACACCTAAACTTGGCGCAGTCTGCACTACATTTTTGAATGCGCCAAAGTTTGTTGCGAAACTGCCATACAAAGTTTGCCACATAACACTTTCATACATGCTCCCATAATCTACACTCCTCTTTATTGATTTACAACTGGCTTGTCAGTGCCAAGTTTCATACATGTCGCCCAAAACATTTTTATTTTGTAAAAGGATTAAAACATAACAAAAACTGAATAAAGATAACGTCCTCTATACCGACCAGCGAACTACACAAAAATAAAATCCCCACAAATAATTTTTTTTGTTTCCCAATACATTAAATGTCAATGGTACCATTAAAAACTAAATTTTGTCTTGCAAAAAAAGAAAGCCCTTACACGGTTACGTAGAAGGAAATATTAAAAAAGTTATGGCTCTTGAAAAGATGAGAAGAAAATATGAATGCAACATAAACTAAGGGGAGCTTACATGACAGACGTGTTCATTTGCGTTACTGAAATGACGTGCTTGCAAGCACGTTACTTCAACACAAAAACATGGCGCATTGGCCCAAGGCAAATTTCTGCCTGCTACTCTGTATTTCGCGTGAAGAATTGATATGTCAATCCTTTTATGACGCGTATAGTACATGCTGAAAAATACGAACAACGACAATGATTTTACACTGCCGTCAATGAGTGCTGAATGTGACCATTTTTTAGCTTATTTGCTGTGCGTACTTCGGCTCAAATACGCTTCGAAGCAGGAGCCAAGAATGTGCCGTGTAAACATACCCTAAGGAAAGAAACATATAGGCAAAAGGGAAAAA
>JAODAL010015518.1:0-83601 GCA_025379985.1 Phyllomedusa bahiana
AGCCCCTAATCCTGCCTGTATAGCCCCCCTAAGCCTGCCTATATAGCCCACCTAAGCCTGAATATATACCCCCTAAGCCTGCCTGTATACCCCCCAAGCCTGCCTGTATACCATCCTAAGCCTGCATATATAAACCCCTAAGCCTGCCTGTACACCCCCCCCAAGTCCGTCTATATAGCCCACCTAAGCCTGCCTGTATAGCCCCTCTAAGCCTGCCTATATAGCCCATCTAAGCCTGCCTGTATACCCCCCTAAGCCTGCCTGTATACCCCCCAAGCCTGCCTGTATACCCCCTAAGCCTGCATATATAACCCCCCTAAGCCTGACTGTACACCCCCAAAGTCAGCCTATATAGCCCACCTAAGCCTGCCTATATACCCCCTAAGCCTGCCTATACAGCCCCCCCTAAGCCTTCCTGTATACTCCCCTACGCCTGTCTATATAGCCCCCCTAAGCCTGTCTATATAACCCACCTAAGCCTTCCTGTATACCCCACCAAGCCTGCCTGTACAGCCCCCCTAAGCCTGCCTATATAGCCCCCCTAAGCCTGCCTATATAGCCCCTAAAGCCTGCCTATATAGCCTCCCCCTAAAGCCTGCCTATATAGCCTCCCCCAGGCCTGCCTATATAGCCCCCAAAGCCTGCCTATATAGCCCTTCCCTAAAGCCTGCCTATATAGCCCCCCTAAGCCTGCCTATATAGCCATAGCCCCTATAGCCCCCCTGAAGCTTGCCTATATAGCTTCCCAATAAACCCTGCCTATATAGCCCTATAGCCCCCCTAAAGCTTGCCTGCCTGTATAGCCCCTCTGAATCCTGACTGTCTACTTATATGGGGCCCATATAGCTACCTAACCCCTTCCTATGTACCTATTTGGCCCATATAGCCCACCTAACCCCTGTCTACCTGTATGGCTCCCTATAGCTACCTAAACCCTGCCTGTCTACCAATTTAGCCCCGTATAGCTACCTAAACCCTACATGCCTACCTAAAGCCTGCCTGCCTATTTGTGGCCCCGTATAGAGAATATACCTACCTGTGTACCTATGTGGGCCCCACCAATAGCCTAGCTACCTGTGGTCCACCTACTGCATACCTACCTACCTGGGGCCCTAAATACTGCCTACCTAGTGCCAATCTACCTACTTTTAGCCTACCTACCTAATTTAGACCTGCCTAACTACTGCCTACCTACCTAGGATCTACCTACCTACCTTGTGCCTATTTACTGACTACCTAGCTATCTAACTACCTCAAGCCTACTAACCTACCTACCTAGGGCCTGCCAATCTATCTAATCGGGGTCTATCTGCTTATATGATTCAGAGGGGTACAGGCCATAGCTGTAACACAATCTCCAGGGGGTGAATTTTCTGTTCCTCCCCTCTAGGAGACTGGTCCTCTAATCTATGGTCTTTACCCACTCTCCCACCCATGGGAAGTTTGTACAGAGGTGGGGGGCAGGGAGGAAGGTGCTGAAAAAGTGAGGATTCAAATATATGTGTGTCCAAATCTGGCGGCCAGGAGAAGTCATCATGGCAGTCTGGACCAGATGCAGAACAAAAGGGAAAGTCAACCACTCAGTACAGAAATGTCACCTGTGAGTCACAAGATGTAACTGCGCTGTAATCACTTATATGTTTGTAGGGCACTTGTGTACACTGGTACCTACCACTATATGGCCACTGTAATATTGATCTTTATGCAGTAATAGTATAGGGGTATTATTCAGTCACTATTTGGTGGTAATTTGTGGTTGTGTTCTGGTGGTATAATTGGGTTTCTATATAGTAGCGTTATTGGTAATGTTGGTCTTGGTATAATGGGATTTGATTGGTAGCAGTGTGATGGTAATATCTATGGTGAGGTATTCACTCCTTGTATTATGGAGTAACTTCATGACTTAAGAGGGCCCGGTAAATGTTTGTGGGAGGGGGGAGGCCCATCCAAAAGTTTGCTATGCGCCCAGGCTTCTCTAGTTACGCCTCTGTTTTGGAGTAATGGCTTCTTCCTGGCAGAGTGGCCTTTCAGCCCATGTTGATACAGTACCCGTTTCATGGGTGATAATAACACAACTATACCAGCCTCCGCCAGGATCTTCACAAGGTCTTTTGCTTTTTTCCTGGGTTGATAAGCACATGTCGGATTAAAGCACGTTCCTCTCTGAGACATAGAACCCGTCTCCTTCCTGAGCGGTATGATGGCTGGACATTCCCATCTTGTTTGTACTAGCGTATAATTGTTTGTACAGATGAACGAGGCACTTTCAGGTATCTGTAAATTGCCCCAAGGTTATCAACTTTGCAAGTTCCCCATTTCTCTTCCTGATCTCTTGGCTGTTTCTTTGACTTTCTCTAATGAAATGTTACAAACGAAGTAGGGGGTCCCTGAACCACCGCAAGCGGGTATAAGCTCACCGGGGGAGCGGATTAAATTTTGGCCCGGGTTTTCACCAGGGGCCCCCCACAAAGCGGGAGGGGGACTTGCTGCGGGGGGTCCCCCAGGTCCCCTTCCACTGACATGATTGCTGCGGTGGCACCCAAAGGGGTGAGTTGGTACAGATCATCAGGAGTAGGCATAGTTGTGGACAGGGGAAGGTCGGGTAGGGCGGTTGTGGTCAATAAAATGTAGAAAAAGGGGACAAAACCCCCCCAAAGGGACTAAAACGGACTTCCAACCCTTTTCAAAAGGCTTGGGCAAAAAGCCGGAAAGGGAAAAGTGCGTGGCGGAAACCATTTATGGGGACCAGCGGCCGTAATTAACCATTTACTGGGGCTGGCCTTTAAATTTTTAAAGAACTGCCGCCCCCGCGCGCCCTGCAGCCCGGCTGAGAGTCGCTGGGGGCAGGAACATGATCGTAAGTGCAGGCTCTGGGGAAGGAGGGGGGCGGCGCGGCCCGCCCTGGGATCGCGGCCCCCTCATCCCCAAAGAGGGGGCAAAGCCAGACACGGGTGTGCCCGCAGCAGGACCACCCGTGACAGTACCGCCCCCTCCCTTAGGCTTCCCCCTCTTTCTGGAGAGAAGAAATTTCTTTAGTAGGTCACGATCCAAGATGTTGTCCCCCGACCCCCAAGATCTCTTCCGGCCCGAACCCTTCCCAATAAATGAGAAGTTCACCTCCCTCTGATAGACTTCATATCCAGAAACTTTTCACGCGAAAAGTTGGAGGCCCCCAGCTTTATTGAGGGGAGGGGATTTCCGAGAAAAACGATTTAGCACAACAGGCTTCAGCAGGGAGACATGGAAAGAATTCTGGAAACGCATGGTAGGAGGGTGCCGGAGTTTATAAGCCACCGGATTGATCCGTTGTAACACCTCAAATGGCCCCAGGAACTGTGGACCTAGCTTATAGCTAGGAATCTTGAGCCGAACATACTTGGCAGACAGCCACACCTTATCACCTGGAGGAAAGGTTGGGGCCGGTCTCCTCTTCTTGTCCACCTGGGACTTCATGCGGACTGTAGCTTGCTGTAGGGACATGCGAGTCTGCTTCCAGATGGCCGACATGTCCCAGACCAGGGTATCCACCGCAGGCACCTCGGAGGTAGAAGGCAGAGGGAGGGGTGGGGGGGGGATGCAGTCCTAGACAATGTAGAAGGGTGAAGAGCACGTATATTCAACCCAGGGAGTTAAGAGAATTCAGCCCAGGGCAGTAAACCGGACCAATCGTCTTGTCGGGCCGAGACGAAGTGGCGAAGATATGTTCCAAGGATTTGATTGATCCTCTCCACCTGACCGTTGGATTGTGGGTGGTAAGCTAAGGAAAAGTCCAATTTTACTTGCAACCGGGAGCAGAGGGCACGCCAAAACCCGGAGACGAATTGGACCCCGCAGTCCGAGATGATGTGACGTGGGAGGCCATGTAGTCGGAAAATGTGTTCGTAGAAGAGTGTAGCGAGCCGAGTAGCGGACGGAAGACCTGGCAACGGGACAAAGGACAAAGTGGTCTGCAACCACCCAAATAGCAGTATTGCCGGAGGACAGAGGAGGGTCGGTGATGAAATCCATAGAACCTGGGACCATGGAAACTCCGGTGTGGGCAAGGGGTGCAGAAGGCCAGACGGGCCGCGACAGGGCATTTTATCCCGGGCACAGGTGGTACAGGCTTCCACAAATTCTTTTGAGTCCTTAGCAAGAGTCGGCCTCCAATAGAAGCAGGAGATCAGCTGATACGTTTTCTGAGCGCCAGGGTTCCGGGCCACCAGGGAGCAATGTCTCCATTTTAGAATCCTCCTCCGTAGAACCGGACGCATGTAAGTCTTCCCCCGAGGATTCTGTTGGAGGTCCACCGGAGCAACATGAACCAAACGTTCTGGGGGTATAATATGCTGAGGGCCGGGATCTTCCCCGATGGTGTCGGAGGCACAGGAGAGGGCGTCGGCCTTAATGTTTTTTTTCTGCCGGGCGGAAGTGAATCCGGAAGTCAAAACGCGAGAAAAACAGTGACCACCTGGCCTGGTGAGGATTGAGGCGTTGAGCCGACTGGAGATATAGGAGATTCTTGTGATCTGAGTAAACATAAATTGGATGTCAAGCTCCTTCCAGGAGGTTGCGCCATTCCTCCAGGGCCAGTGTGATGGCCAACAATTCCCGGTCCCCGATGGCGTAATTCTTCTCTGCCGGAGAGAAGATCTTGGAGAAGAATCCACATGTGAGAGTTCTGCCCTTGGCCCCTCTTTGCGTGAGAACCGCTCCTGCCCCCCAGAAGAAGCATCCACCTCCTAGGCAAAAGGTTTGTCTGGATCCGGGAGAGACAGGATGGGTGCAGAGGCAAAAGCTGACTTGAGCTCCGAAAATGCCTTTTCGGCCGCTTGTGAACAAAGTTTCAGGTTGGCGTTCTTCTTAGTGAGGGCCACAATCGGCGCCACCAATGTAGAGAAATGGGGAATAAATTGCCAGCAATAATTCGCAAATCTCAAGAAACGCTGTACGGCCCGAAGCCCGACAGGTTGCGGCCACTGCAGAACGGCCGATAACTTCACTGGATCCATCTGAAGACCCTTATCCGAAACGATATAACCCAGGAACGGAAGGCTCGTCCGATGAAAAAGGCATTTCTCCAACTTGGCGTAGAGTCGGTTGCTGCGGAGACGACTCAGTACCTGGCGTACCTGCACCCGATGGGTAAGAAGATCAGGAGAGAAAATCAGGATGTCGTCCAAGTAAACGATGACACACGAGTAAAGGAGGTCTCTAAAGATGTCATTAACGAATTCCTGAAAGACGGCTGGGGCGTTGCATAGTCCAAACGGCATAACCAGGTATTCAAAGTGCCCGTCACGTGTGTAAAAGGCCGTCTTCCACTTATCGCCTTCTCGGATTCTGACTAGATTATACGCTCCTCGCAGGTTCAGTTTCGAAAAAACCTTGGCTCCTCAGCTGGTCGAAGAGTTCCTAAATTAGAGGTAACGGATAACGATTCTTCACGGTAACCTTATTTAGGCCGTGGTAATCGATGCATGGGTGAAGAGAACCATCCTTTTTCTCCACAAAGAAGAAACCGGCACCGGCTGGGGAGGAGGATTTGCAAATAAAGCCCTTCTGCAAATCCTCTTTTATGTAGGTAGACATGGCCTGAGTCCAAAGTCCGGGTACAGACAACGGATAGACCCTAACTCGAGGAGGACTGGTCCCGGGGAGAAGGTCAATAGGACAGTCATAGGGCTGATGGGGTGGCAGCGTCTGAGCCTCCTTTTCCGAAAACACATAGCAAAGTCCTGGTATTCCGCTGGCAGGCCTGGCAGAGGTCTGGGAGATGATTGCAGAGGGATGGCACGCACCGGGCGGGGTGCGACCAGACAGTGACTCTGGCAATCAGGTCCCCAACGCAAGACCTCGCCGGTCTTCCAGTCGAATGTAGGAGGCATGACGTTGCAGCCATGGAAGCCCCAAGAGGATCGCCGATGAAGACCTCGGTAGCACGTGGAAGGCAATCTTCTTCTTGTGCAGGGCCCCCACCTGGAGGGACACCGGCCTGGTGATGTACAAAATGGAGTCGCTCAGAAGTTCCCCACTGACTGAAGAAAATCACCAGGGGTTTTTCCAGCTGGACCTCCGGCAGACGATATCGAGATACCAGGGAGGCATGGATAAAGATCCCGGTAGACCCAGAATCCAGGAAGGCAGGGGCCTGAAATGAGAGGCCAGCGTCCGTCATGACTCATACCGGTATTGTCAAACGTGGAGCGGGAGAATTAGCACCTAGGGACGCCTCTCCCACGGGACCTAGGTGCGAGCGTTTCCCGGCCGATGGGGCTAGTCGAGGCAGTTGGCGGGGACGTACTATGTCTCGTTCCTGGTGGAGCTCCTCCTGTCTCGAGTGGCCAGGTGGATGAGTTTGCTCAGAGAGGACGGAAGGTCTCTAGCGGTCAGTGCATCTTTCACCCTGCCGGATAACCCCTTCTTAAAGGCGGCACAGAGGGCTGCATCATTCCAGGATAACTCCGAGGCCAGAGTACGAAATTGTACAGCATAGTTTCCCACGGAGGAGTCACCCTGGTGAAGATTCAGGAGCGCCGTCTCAGCAGAAGACGCACGCGCTGGTTCCTCGGAGATGCTAGGAAATTCCTGGAAGAAGGACTGTATGTCTGCAGTCACTGGGTAGCTTCTCTCCCAGAGGGGTGTTGCCCAAGCCAGGGCCTTCCCGGAAAGTAAGTTTCCCATTAATGCCACTTTTGCCCGTCCTGTGGGAAACTGAGCAGCCATCAGCTCGACATGCATGGAGTACTGGGTGATGAAACCCCTGCAAAGCTTCGGGTCCCCGTCAAACTTAGATGGTAGAGGAAGACGAAGCTTGGGGCCAACCATAGCCAACGGAACGGGGAGCGTAGAAGGAACCACAGGCGGAGGTGGTGACTGCTGCTGAGACGTGAGGAGCTGTCGTGCCATGTCGGACAGCTGATCCAACTGCTGTGCCTATTGCGAAATCCGCTGCGACTGCTGGGCAATGACGGACGTGAGGTCTGCAATACTGGGCCGAGGCACCTTGGCGGGATCCATGGCTGGATCTAACTGTAATGGACAGCGGTAGTGGATCCGCTGGACCACCGCAAGCGATGGTATAAGCCACACCAGGGAACGGAGTCTAAGTAGGTCCCCGGGTTTTTTCAGAGGGCCCCTCGCAAAGCGGGATGGACTTGCTGCGGCGGGAGTCTACCAAGTAGCTTACACTGATGTGTCTTGCTTGCAGTGGCAGCCAAGGGTGAGAGTAGTACAGAATCATCAGGCATAGGCGTAGTCGTGGACAGGCAGAAAGGTCAGGGCAGGCGGCAAGGTTCGTGGTCAATAAATGTAGCAAAAGGGTCAGAACACCGAAGACACTACTGTAGAACGCACTTCCAACGCTTTCTCTAAAGGCTATGGGCACAATAGATCCCGCAAGGAAGTGCCGGGGCAGAACCAATATATAGGACCAGCGGCCAGCAATTAACTAATTACTGGCGCGCTGGCCCTTTAAATTTTAAAGAACTGCCGCACTCGCTAGGGGGCGCGAGCGTGCACTGCAGCCGGCAGAGAGCTGCGCGGGGACAGGAACGTGGCTAGGTAAGTGCAGGCTCTTGGGGGAGCGAGTGCGGGACCACCCGTGACAGTTACATACAGAAGCAGTGTGTTTCTGGTGTACATAAAAAAATACATCCACAGGTGTCTCTCTAATTAACTCAGATGTTGCCAAAAAGCCTATTAGAAGCTTCCAAAGCCATGACATCATCATATGGGCTGTTCCAAATTGTTTTAAGGCATAGGTAATCCTAGTGTATGTAAACTTTTGACTTTTCAGAAAGTAATAAAAATACCTTAAAAATTGTCTCTCTCTCATTATTCTGGCATTTGGCAAATAAAAATAATTTTTGTGATCCTAATTGACCTAAAACAGGTAAGGTCTATTCTGATTTCATAGTTGTCTTTTTATATAAGGCATGTAAACTTCTGGTTTCAACAGTACCTCTAAATCACATAAATAAAGCAAGTGCCTCCCAATAATGTTATATAACTATTGAATACTTGCAAAGTGCATTAAAGTGCCTAAGTACTGAGTAATCCTAATAAATAGGGCCATACTGATACCAGAACACACTAGTACATCCTGTGTCGCTAAGGGATTTAAGGAGTTGTCCAATAGAAAAAAATATGTTCCATTAGGGCCATGATGGTTCAAAAAATAAAAATAAAAATATTTTCCTAGCTGTCACCCACTGCTGTTGCCTCCCCAAACTCCCAGCGATCCACTCATCTCTGTTTCTGGGTTCTCGTTCCAACACTGAAAGGAGATTCACACTTCATTCACTTGCAATGGAGCCCAAACTTCTCCAACGCCTCCCTTAAATAGATTTCTGTTACTTTGGAATCTGCATCAGCATGCCTGAAGACTTTAGATTTCAACAAACTTTAAGTTTTAAGCCCCTGATTACCTCAAAAATCTCTTGGTGCATCCGATGATGAAATTCCAGCTTAAATTTTAATGTGGATCCAATATTCTAGTGATTTCAATGGAAAATCTGCAGCACTGTTTAAATAACAGAGATTGTTTTAACATTAATTTGTTGGATTTAAAATCCTCAATGCAAAAAAGAAGCGACTTCTTGATGCAACTTCTACACAGATTTTATTTGAAAACAACTTTGAGTAGAATGGATGTGCATTAGCCCATTAATCGGAAACATTTGGTCACATGTATGAAAACTGTCTAGGTCTAAAACTCTCCTTGTTGTCCATTGAAATCAGAGCGCCCCTTTCATTCCATATAGTGCTCTGAAAAAATTAGAGGGATGCTCTGATTGGTTGCTATGGGCAACAAAGAGAGTTTTAGGTCTAGACAGTTTTCACTCATGTGGCCCAATGGAACACACATGTTCAAAAATGTGACATGCAAGTTTCCATTACCCAAGGGTATGCCACAGATTTCTGCCATTGATCCATGACAGGTTTTTGCAACTTAAAACCCTATTGCATGAACAAACTGGTGTGAACTGGTTCTTATCCAATGTACAGTTTTTCACTAGGCAATTGCCACCCTGTTGGATAGGTATGTGAATAATTTTTGATCAGTGAGCTGTACCTGTTACATTTCTTTCATGTAGCACTGGGGTTTACATTGCCTGCTACTGGGAATAGTTTTTTGGCCAGGCATTGAGCTGCAAATATGGCTTTGTGTGTGTTTTTAAGTAAATAATGTTTTTAAGTCCCATTTTACTGTGATTTTGTAAAGAGATGGATCCATTGCTGGTCTGACATAGACTACCGAGTCCAAAGGGACAGAGAAATAGAAACACTACAAAAAGCATTACAGTTAGAGATGGGCGAATCGATTCTAACGAAGTGGAATTCGTTTAGAATTTCAGGAAAACTTCGTTCGTAACGAAACGAACTTTGGGTGATTCGGGGGGAACAAGTGTGCTTTCTTTTAAAAAAAAAGGGCTCCACACATGGCGTTACATGGGGCAAAGCACAGGGGGGGAAAGAAGGGAAATAGCCCCCCTGACATGTGCAGGATTAAGCCAATCAGAGCCCCGGCGGGTTTCTGTGACTTCACCGCACTATATAAGCCCGAGCCGCCGCGGGAGCTCACATTTCCCCTAAACTGTACTGACAGGTTTTTTGCTGCTGCGGGTTTTGGGCGCTTTCTGAAAAACCCTGTTTTTTTACACACGATTTTGTGGGTGGGGGGCCCTAAATTGCCCTCAAGACTGTTTTTGAATTTTTTCTTTTTTCTGTTTTTTTTTGGGGTATTGGTCTGAAACCCAAAGTTTTGCGCCCCCCTGCAGCTGCATAAAACATTCAAAAACCAAAGGGTGGGATCTAAGCCATTTTCCGTGTTGTTTTTCCCATTAAAAAGAAACAGCGTTTTTACAAAACAAATACCACTTCATTTTTGGCGGGCTCAATTTTCTATTGCCCCAATTTACATATGGGGGTTTAAATAAGCTTTGTTTTGCGGTGGGGTTTTGACAAAAAAAAACCCCTTTTTTTTTCAACCCAAAAAATATATATTTTTTTTTGGAAAGCCTAATTCAAAAAAAAAAGCAAAAGGGTTAATTTTAAATTTATCCCCTTGTTGTGTGGCTAGAAAATTTAAAAACCATTTAACACCTAAAAGCTACTAGTTGTGGGGGTTTAAATTTCAATTGCGAAATTTTACATCCAGGGGTTAATTAAGCTTGTTTTGCTGGTGGGGGCTGCCCAAAATAAAACCGTCTTTTTAAAACGCCAAATATATAAAATTTTTTTTTGGTACCCAAAATTCACAAGAAAAGGGTTAATTACAATTTTATCTCTTTTGTGTGGCGTAAAAAAATACCCCATTGTAACACGCGACAAAGCTACTAGTTTGTGGGGGGGCTAAAATTTCCCTTTTGGCGAAATTTTAAACATCCATGGTTTAATTTAAACCGTTTTTTTGCTGCTGTCTGACAAAAAAAAACCCCGGGGTTTTTTTCAACACCGAAATATATACATTTTTCTTGTATCTTTAATTTTCAAAGCGAAGGTTAATTAAGCCTGTTGGTGCTTTTACAAAAAGTAAAACACAGTGCTTGTAAACACACATACAAGAAAATTTTTTTTCCTGGCCATTTTGGAGCGAAATTTTATACCCAAAGGGGTTACCCAACCTTGTTACGGGGGTTTCTTTTGGATTTCAAAAACAGGGGGGTATATTTATCAAATACAATAGCTTCATCAAACAGTGTCGGTACTTTTTTAAAACCCAAACAGAAATTCCCAGACAGAGAGGTGGCGGGCTCTAACGCAAGGGGCCAGTGGCACAAACATTTCTGAAAGGGGCCCAGGTCCCAGCACAGAAAGGGGGGACTTCCGGGCAGGGGTCACTCGGTGAGGCCACAACTCCGCTGTCATCTAGCCCCCGTGTGTTTTTCAGAAACCCCAAAGGGGTTTCTTGATTGGTTAAATATAGGTCATCCTCTTCCCCCCCAGAAACACCTGAAAAACCCCCGGGCCAAGAGCCCGGTTGGAACCTCAGACAAAAACCCAATTTTGGAAAAAAATCCCCCCCCCGGGGACGGGCCAGGGGCCCCTCACCTGCCCCCTCGCCCGCCCTGTCCCATCCATTTTCCCCTCAGCCGGGAAATCTACTATGTGGTCTGGGCTCACGCCACTATAAAACGAGGAGGAAACAATTTAAAGGAGGGCGGGTCAGCAATATTTGGGCAGCGAAAAAAAAAAGGGGTTCCAATATCCCCACTTTTTGCAGTAGGGGGCAAAGAAAGATGTGGAGAGTGGAATGGGAGATCATGTGGTGAGAGGTCAGCCTCGGGCTTACCAAACCCCGTAAAGAGGACAGTATTGACGATGAAAAAACAAATAAAAGATAAGTGCCGCCCGAACGGGGACCCGGGGTTTTGAAGAAAGGGCTTAAAACCCCGTCGGGAGAAGGGGGGCGTCAGCTTGCCGACAGCAGCGGCGCACCCCAGCAATTTTGGGTTTGGGCCCCTTTGAGTCAGCAGGTACAGCAGTGTGGGGGTGGGGGCCCCAAAGGGGCCCGGGGTAAAAAAACCCGTTTGGCAGGCCCCCAAGACAGTGGGCGGCACGGGGGCCAGCGAGGCAGCGGGGGCAGAAAACACTCAGTGCGGAGCGGGGGGGTTTAAAATCACACCGCGGGGGTGGCATTTTTTTTTTTGCCAAGACCCCGGGAGGAGCCGAATAGGGGTATATGTAGAATCTTGGGCAAAAGGGGAAGCGGGGGCCGGGGGAGCAAAACGTTGGCAAAAAAGGGCCCCTGCTTCAACACATCAGCGTCACCATCCGGGGGCCCTTTGGGAAAAAACGGGGCCTCCAGATGGGGTGTCCCATCCTGCCGCTCCCAGCAGCAGCAGCGCCAGGGGCACCCTGGCCATTTCAGCCATAAAGGGCTCCACCACCTTTTGGCAAAAAGGGCAGCTTTTTTCTCTTTGACATCCTCCCCGGGTTTCCCAATGCCCTTTCCCCTCGCTACTAAAGCGCCAGCAGCCCGTTCAAAGAGGCGATTGAAAAAGAAAAACCAGTATGCGCCCAAACCCATCCAAAGGGTGCAGCAGCTGACCGTGCCCCTTCCAATTTTTTGGGTACTGGAATCCCCCCCTTTTCCAAATGGGGGGACTCTGCACCATTCAGAGAACTAAGGGCTTGTGCCGAGCCGAGAGGGAGATTCCAAGCCGAAATTTTCCCTTTTCCCAAAAAAAGGCAGTACCCAGAAACTTCATAAATATGAAGAACAGAAAGTGGGTCGTCCTTGACCCTTTTTGGGTTTTGGGTTTCCAAGTACAGGGCAGCGGGGACGCGGGACTGTAACTAGGGTTGGGGGCCCATACATGTCCTTTAGGGGCCCATTTGGGTGAATTTTGTTTCCGCCCAGGAACACCAACAACTTGGACAGGAGACGCCGCTTTCCCCCTCCCGTTGTAAAAAACTGCTGCTCCTGCGCCAATGTCCGCCTCCTCCTCCCCACCCCACCACCACCATCTCAGCCTCCACAAGTACTGGGTCCATCATACCATTGGGGGAGGGGGCAGCGGGGTCACGCAGTTCTAAAACCCAGCTTGCCTCCAACAAAGTCACACAGGGGAGGGGGGAAAGCTCCGCGTCATTCAGCAAAAAATCGATGTGTGGCTTTCCCGCGCCAACGGGAAATCGGAACCATGTGACGGACAAGGGAGGAACATTGGTGTCCGCGCTGCAAACCCAAGGGGGGATTGGCCATCGCCCTGCATGGCGCACGTTTATTTTAAAACTGGTTGGGAAAAAAGGGTTTCCGAAGCTTCCACAATCTTCAAAACATTCTGGAAAAAAGGCCAGGAAACGTGCATCAAATTTATCCATTCGTACAAAGGGCCCGGGAACCCCCCCTCCTCGAGTTGCAGCGGCAGAACCGGCCCCCCCCAACACCCTGTAAAGCGATGTTTCCACCCGCGGAATTCCCCGCCTGCCATGTTGGACCGAATGTATGAACAGGAAAGGCCCCTTAAAATTTTTTTATGATCCAGGCAGACAGAAGTTTCTCCCCTGTGTAACTTTGATGTCACCAGTTTGGGGGGGTCATGCGTGACACCGCCTTTTTTTTTTTAGGGGGCCCTTCGAGGAGGCCCCCGGGTTTTTTGTCAGTCGCCAGGGCTACGGGATGAATAACTCATTCCACTGCTTCATGTCCTGGAAAAGTTTTTTAAAAAAACTTCTGGGCAGGGGGCTGGGGAGTGGCCACTCATCTCGTGCCAATAGTCCCGTGGGGACTGAAATGGAGGAAGAGGAGGAGGAGGGGGGACATTGGACAGAAGCAAAGTCTGGTGGGGAAAAGAGTGGATTTTCAAACCCCGGTACAAGAGGGGGAGGAGGGAGGGGCAGCCGGAGGAGGTGGATGGAGATTTAAAGGAAAGACGGGGGCAGATGACTCCCAACACCGTTGGGAAATAACAGTTTAAATGGAGGGGACCCCCGGGTTTACTTGGGGCAAAGTCCCCGCAGCAATTATTTTCCCGGCTTTTTGAACCAATATCACATCCGGGCCCGAGGGAATTTTTCTTTTTGGCTCTCCACCCCAATTTGGGCCCTCCCCACCCTTTAAAAAAAAGGGGGCCTTTTTTTCCCAAAACTATTGAGAGGGAAGAAAAACTCCAAAAAATATAGGGAAATCCTCCTAAACATTTTGGGCCGCTGCCTTTTGTCGGCATCGTCCCTCCCCTGACAGGGCTGCCCCGGGGGTTCCTCAGCCCCACCCTACTACTTTCCGCGGCTGTGGGGGAAAAAAAAAAAAAAAAAATGGGGGGGTAGGAGCAGTAAACCCGCTCCATCGCAGTAACCTAAGTTTTGGAGTCACTAAAAGAAGGGAGCTTCCTTCCCCCCCCCCCCAGTGGGGGAGGGCCCGGGCACCCCGCAGCAGCACAGCAGCAGGACATGGAGCTTCCCTTAACCCAAAAGGTTTTTTGGGCCCACTTGGACAGCACTCTGCCACCCCAGTTAAAATCCCTGGCTAATGGGCAGCCAAACTGGAAAGTGGGGGCCCAACTTGCCGAGTTTGCAGTGAGAAGCTTCCCGCCCGGCCAGTAAATGGGGCATCAAGCGTGTGTTCATTTCGGCGGGGGGCCCTCCCTTTCCCCAAAAGGGGAACCCCTGTACCACGGGAAATGTTGAAAAAAGACTGACCTTTGTCAAGATGAATCAGGCTGGGTCGGGCCCAAATTTTCCCCACACCAAAGCCTTTGGCTTTAGTCGGGTTTCCCCCCTACCTGCCTCAAAACCCCTATTCTGAAGCCCCACCCCCCCCTGATTCCACACCTCTGCTGATTTGTTTTTTCCATCCCGCCTACCACCGTCTTTACCCGGGAATGGTATTGCCACCCACCTCAAACCTTTTGTCATTGTCCACTCATGTTCTCAAGCTGCTGTGCTGTTGCTGGGTTTCCCTGAATCCCCTGTGTCAATTTTGCCACCTGGGGGCCCGGTACTGGGGTTTTTCCACCCCCAGAATGTCCAAAAGTGCCACCTCTGACCTCATCTGTTTTCTCCTGTCCCTCACCCCTCCCTCTCTGTCATTGTGCCACTGCCTGACCTCATGCTGCTTGCCGCCGGGACCTCCCCCTCAGTCATTTGCCGCTCTGTGGCCTAATACTAATTTTTCCCCCTGCAGAATGTCATTTTGCCACCTCTCTGACCTCATGCGCTCTTTTCCCCCTGTCGTGGCCCCTTCCCACCCCTGTGTCTTTTGCCCTTCGACCTCATGGGTGCGGGCCCTTTGGGTGCTGCCGTGCCCCCCACACTGTTTGGGCCCACTCCCCCTTTTTTTGCCACTCCAGAATTTGTCAATTTTTGCCCCTGTCTGACCTCAAGGCCCGCTGATTTTGGGTGCCCGCCGGGGCCCTCCACACTGTGTCCCTTGTGCCACTGTCCCGACCTTATGCTTCTGCTGTTTCTCCTGCCCTGCCCACCACACTGTGTCATTGTACCACTCTTTGGCCTACTCCTTTTTTGCCAGCTCCAGAATTTGTCATTGTGCCACTGCCTGACCTCATGCTGCTGCCACCGGGACCTCCACACTGTGTCATTGTGCCACTCTGCGGCCTGGTACTGTTTTGCCACTTCCAGAATGTCATTGTGCCACTGTCTGACCTCATGCTGCTGTGCTGCCGCCGTCACCACCTCCACACTTCTGTCACTAATGTTGCCACCTGAGCTCTCATTTGTTTTTTTCCAGCTTTTGCTGCCATGACTTTATCAGGCTACGTTCCTGTTTCATTTTTTTGGTCAGTTTTGCCCCCAAAAGTGCCCATGGCATTTTATAGTTAAGCGATTCTAAGAGCGGCGGCAGTCATGTGCGTGTCATACTAAAACACAACATTGTATGAAGACCAAACCAAGCTCCCTCTGCATATTTAAGCATGGCACAACGTTCTACAGCACCCTGCAGGCTCTGGGCAGCCTGGAAATAGCTGTTTTTTAACGTGATTCGTGCCGAAGTAATTCGGACCGAAACGAATTTTGTCGGAAAATTCGGCGAAGTGACCGAACCGAATTTTTGAGAAATTCGCCCATCTCTAATTACAGTACCAAACTCAATTTCCAACACAATTTCAAAGCGGTTGGTCCTCTTTCCCCTTGGTTGTGCTTGTCAGCTGTGGCCTACAACCTCTGTCATGCCCCTCCCTGAAAACATTGTGTTATGCAGATCTAGTGAAAACACAATTTACAGCCCTCACTTATCGCCCCATAACCCACCACCACCACCTTCACCTATCACCTATCACCTTAGTCTAAAATGGTGTATTGTTTGGTAACTGTACAACTATTATTTAGAGGTATTACACTCAGAAAGGGAAATATCTCTCTTTGGGGAGAGTGCCATATAGATGTGTGGAGTTTTGAATTGCCATTTTGCCCTCCACTAAGCATCTGCATATCACAAGGCATTATTGGAAAGGAGCTGAGAAGCTTAGGCACCCTCTATTGGATGTAACAAATCCTCAATTTGCTTTTGACCCACTGAGTCTTTAGAAAGCACAAGGGATATTAGCCAAGCCAGTATTGGTGATCCAATAGAGGGTGCTTGAGCTTCTCAGCTCTTTTCCCATAATGCCTTGAGGTATTACACTATCATACATAAATGAATAGTTTTGAGGAAGCACATTTGTCAGTGCTGATTTTCATTATATAGTTTACTGCTGAGGTGATGTACAGTATCTCTTTGGAAAAAATGTAAATTATTGAGGGGAGCATACTTTTTTTTTCATCAATACAAATGCATGCAGCAGTTGTGCCATGAAAAATGTTGTGTGAACCCAACTCTATTGAGCAAAATATAACACAAAAGGCCTGTACCCTGGATGTTTTAGCAATATCCCTCTAGGTTAGGTTATGTTGAAAATACTGAAATAATAAGCATAATACAGCATTATAGCTGAAATTACAAGAGGCAGGAACATTGCCACATAGGCATAGATTGTTTTCTATTAATGTTTAATGTTCCAAAAAAGGCATTGCATGTCTTGCCAACTTTCATTAACAGTGTTTTGTAGTAAACATACACGCGTGGTAGGCAGTGTGTCCAAAGATGGTTTAAACAGGCCTAATCTGCTTTGAGTTTCAGTTATAGTTTAAATGACAGCGTAGAGCACTTTCTTGTTTACAGGTAAAACACAAGAGATGATGGTGACCTGTGTATCATCTAGGAGTGGCTGCCAACCCATAACATTGAAGAGAATGTAAAATTTCCACTGTTCCCTCCCTTGGCTGCTTTCACTATGATATTACTTATACTCCCACCTTTGGTTGCACTGGAACCTGAAAGTTCTAAATAGAATCCAGTGTCCTGGATAACTGCTGGTATTCTAAAAGGAGATGAAATACTATGATAGCATATACAAAGATGAAAAGGTTTAAACTGACATGCATTAGTAAACACTAGAGATTCAGTTCAGAACTCAAAGTTCTAGCAAAGGTAGGGAAGCGTATTCTTTTTCTCGAACGATCCTTTTAATTCACTTTCTGCACTGCTATACTAAATGCAGGACACTATTGTTATTTATCAGGTATTGTTACATTTATAATGGTTTACAATTGATTAACTTATTGCAGTTCACCTTCAGAATCTATTGTCTACTGGCAAAACCCAGTGCCAAATACAGAAAGGTTTGCAATCCTCTATCAAAGAAACAACATCAGTAAAGTGTACAGCACTATAGCTAAAACTCTCACTACAGATGCAAATAATAATGACTGGTGTAAAACAGTATTATTATATTATATAATTATATATTTTTTATTTAATATTTACTTATACTTAAGTGACACACTATGCTTACATTGTAATAATTGGTTTCAGACACAAAACATCCTGATGTATGATATGTTAAATTGCTTCATTTGATCGAAGCTAGAACACACTATGGATTAACTATGACTGTCCAGAAATTCATTTGAAGTGGCCTTTCAAATAGCTACAATAGTAAATTGTGAAATTACATCAACTGAGTTTTCTAAGTATGAAAGACTAATCTGCCCTGCCACTTTGTGGCCAAAATAAAAACTACACTTTGGGAGTGCTATTAACTAATCTAACTATTGACATGAACTTTGGAAAGAATACAAGCATTACATTTTTAGTGCATTATACTGCCTTACATGAATCTTTTTCAGTCGCCTAAATGCTTACCATATAGTTTAATTATAACAACCAAAATAACAAATTTGAAGCAGAAACAATGAGTTTCCCCAAAAAAACAAAAAAAAACCAGATTATCATCGGTTTAGCAGTGGATGCATTCATTGTCTTTAGCCAGCTTAGCTTAATTTTTCTAAGCATATGAAATTTAGTTCAGTTTTAATTGTGTTGCACTGGGGAAAAAAAATATCCTTTTTTACACTACCATTCAAAACTTCACTTTTATACTCACGCTCTAAAGAGCTTTATTATAGACCAAACTCCCTTATGAATCAAAATAGTAAAATTGTAAATCTATAATGGCTCCACTTTGTATTATTGTACTTTATTATAACACTTCAATATAATAGCTATGTATTTTAAGAGTGACTGCAGTTTACTCCATTATATACTAGTAAAGCATATGCTTTGATAGGACTGCTCACATTTAAAATCCTTTTAATATGTTTTGCCATAGTACCAGCATTTTAAGGGGTCTAGTAGGGATATGGGCTCTTTCCAAAAACTTCTTCACTGCTCTTCCAACCTACTAATGTAGCTGTGAGATGAACTGTAAAATAGTAGAAGCAATCCGTGTCTTTTTGTTGTACCACAATAGATAATCTACCTAATCCTACTTAACCATTTTATGTACTGAAAAATGGACCTGAAAACATATTTAACAATGTTTAAGTTTATTTTACATTGATTTCAATGTAAAACACATATCGTCGTTTAAATATACGTGTTTTACATACGTTTTTGCATTGTGTAAAACGAATGTGTTCAAAGAAGTGACATGTCAATTCTTGATTCGTTTTACATATTGAAAAGCCCATATAAACAATAGGGATATGTTTTTGTAGTCCAGAAAACGCATCCAAAAACGTACCACACTTTATTGTACTTTTTTGATGCATTTGACACAATACGTTTTATGCATTACAAAAATGTTTCCAAGACGCCGTATGAACATACCCTAGCTTTACTAAATTAACCCTACTTGGGATATCACCGTAGCTTACATCACAAAAGCCAACAACCATTTACTTGACCAAAATCTATTTGTGATATCACAATTGCTTTCCTGACTGAAACACTGTTATGTTAGGTTAAGTCCACACGGCACACAAAAAAGGTCAGATTTTCGGCTAAGCACATGGACTTTAATAGAAAAAACAACCTGTAGTCTACACAGATAGTTTTTTTTTTCTGCTCGTTTTCTGCCGCCGGCGTATTTAGGAACATGTTTTAAAATCTGCCGCCGTTTGCCATTTTGCCATCGACTTCCTGTACATTTAGTTGTACGCTCCAATGGAAAAAAAATTAAAACAAACAGCGGTTCTTGCGAAAACAGTGACAAAAACCGCAGTTGTGCATCGGACAAAAATTTTGCCCTATGCTGTGTGTTTTAGCAGCAGTTTACCTTTCCTGAGATCCCATTGTAAGGTAATAGCAGTTAACTTTACTTCAGCAAACAAGAAGCTAAAAGTCATGTTCCAGATGCAAAATCACAATAGATTTTTTCTAACTAAAGCAGTTACATAGTTACATAGTTTGTAAGGCTGAAAAAAGACAAGATGTCCATCCAGTTCAGCCTATTTTGCTAAAGTGTTGCTAAAGTGTTGATCCAGAGGAAGGCAAAAAACCCCAATGAGGTAGAAGCCAATTGTCCTCAATTTAGGGAAAAAAATCCTTCCTACTCCAAAACTTTGGCAATCGGAAAAATCCCTGGATCAACGACCCCGTCTCCAGAAAACCTAGTCACTATAAACTTGTTAATTATTACGCTCCAAAAATGCATCCAAGCCTTTTTTAACTCTGTTATTGAAAATTTACCCATTAAAAAATTCCTCTGACAGAAGTTCCACAGTCTCACTACTCTAACAGTAAAGAATCCCTTTCTATGTTTATGTATAAACTTTTATTTCCTCAAGACGTAGAGATGCCCCCTTTTTTCTAGATAAAAGTCCTGGAAAAAATAAATCTTGAAGAGATCCTATATTGACCTTTGATGTATTTAAACATATTTATGAAGTCCCCCCCGAAGCCGGGCTTTTCTCTAAACTAAATAACCATAATCTTGTTAATCTTTTTGGGTATTGCATCTACCCATCCTTTTATTATTTTTGTTGCCCGCCTTTGTACCTGTTCAAGCTCTACCATGTCTTTCCTGTGCACTGGTGCCTAAAACTGTACTTCGGGGGAACATAATAAATATGTATAAATATATTAAAAGTCAATAAAGAGATCTCTCCTAAGATCTATTTATACCCAGGACTGTATCTAGAACAAGGGGCCCTCTAACGCCAAGTGAAAAGAACGTTTCTACATAAACAAGAAAGGGATTCCTCTACTGTAAGCAGTTTACTGTGGAACTCTCTGACAGAGTAACTTGTCATGGTGAATTCAATAACAGAGTTCAAAAGGGTCTAGATGCATTTCTAGAGCGTAATAATCTTGGTGGTTCTTTTGAAAAATGTATAAATAAGCTAAGTGTATGGTATGTGTATGGAACTGGATGAAGTGCCAGGTGCAAGAAACACATCTTCCAATAAAGCAACAACTTTTTAAATTAAGAGGTCCAGTGCTGATTCTTCTCTGTGGCAGCAGGAGGTTTACTGATAAATAGACCTCAAGGACAGTTTAGAGCGTAATAGTATAGCAGGTTATAGTGACTAGGATTCTGGAGAAGGGTCGTTGACCCAGGGATTTATTCTAATTGCCAGATTGGAGTCGGGACGTTTTTCCCTAAAATGAGGACAATTGACTACTACCTCATGGGGGTTTTTACCTTCCTCTGGATCAACACTGTAGCACAATAGGCTGAACTTGATGAATGTCTGTCTTTTTACAGCCTTACAATCTATGTAACTATGTAACAGTGTTGTTTTTTAGGGACCTAGTACAAGTAAAGAATGAGTGCAAACATAGGCGGACATGTGCAGTTGCATCAGGGCCCATTATAAAAAGTGACTTTTTTAGTTCACAATCAAATTGTGCAAGGTAACCATAAAATCACATTTCCTTTAGCATGAGAGATAAACACAAAAAAAAATTAAGCTTGCATCACAGTTTTATTGCACTCTCTTTCAACAGAGCAATTTTACTTTAAGCCCTTTATATCAATTTAAATGACTACTTTTTTTAAAAGTTACTGAACACTGCCATCTAGTGCTAGCAGTATTGCAGTATTAAGCAACTGATCTCAACATCATTTACAGAGGCAAATTAAAGAGAGGGCACCTAAAAGTATTTTCTACAATCACACTCACTTTGAAAGTAATAATTATACCAATAAACTAACTGGCTCATCATGCCAGAAATATTAACAGTAAAATATTTAAACATATTGTAGGGTAATCCATATTAAGTACAGTATTCAATAATGCTAACCTCAGTCAGACTAGACTGACTGCAGTATAAACCTCCAATGAGCTTTCTTTTGTTAAAAATGCCCAGTCCCTAGAAACTTCAGACAAGATGGATCCCCATTATGATACACGATCACTAGGTCTAGCTATTAATGTTTTCTCGTGTTATGCTTGAAAATATTCCTTGGAAACTATTTCATCATCTTTCTGACACCATTTTTAGTTCCTATACACTGATAAAGTTAACCATTCCTTTGGATTTATAATTTATAAAATCCCTGTTGGCATACATGTGCCCTGTAAACACACTCATAAACAACCTGCTTTTCAGTATGTGAAAGTTACGTCTTCGCACCAGTGATTTACTGTTGAATTTTTAAGCGCATTTGATACTTAGAAATCACAAAAATATGACTGTAAATCATCCACATAGACCTCAACAGAAAATCCAAGCTGTAGTCTACACAACTCAGAATTTCTGAGGTCGGATTTCAAAATCGAAAACCAGGTCAAAAAACGTAGTGCATGTTCTATAAACCGCCATATTTCACTTGAAAATGGCCGATTATAAAAATGTTCGATTGAATGGGACGGACGTAATGTGGCAAAAAAACAGGACAAGAACCGGTACAAAAAATGTAAACTGAGTGTAAAATACTGGTTGGATTCTGATTAGAAAACAACCAGTATTTTGTCCTCTGCTGTGTGGACATGATATTACAGTGTAAAAAGTTATCTTAGCTTTTACAAAGCGTTTCAATGTCTTTTGTTTAGGACTAATAGCAGATGACATGAAAAGTCAAGTTGAACTCTGCTACATTTGTACATTGGACTTATATATTGCGGGGTACCCTGAAGTAATAATCCAATGAATACTCTGAGATATAGTTTGGAAATATTGTTTTTTGACAGCAGTATTTGTAAGCCAAAACTAGGAATAATTCCAAAACGCTAAATAAATACAAGTCTTTTTGATTATACTTTATTTGTATAGGCTCCACTCCTGGTTCTGGCTTACAAGTACTGCTGCAAATTATGTCCCACACAGGTCCAAAAACAGATTCCTGTCTCCCTACTATTCCAGGAATATATTAGCAAATGCAGGAACACATAGTGACACCAATAAGCTGGTAAAGAGTTTACTATTATACAGAAAGCTGTGTACCTACTTACTTAATTAAATAAATGGTGATTAACTGTTTATTGCATCAGAGGTATTGTATAATAATTTTCTTTCTTTATTTATTTAATCACTTTTTTATATGTAGTATACATTTTTTATTTAGAGCGCTAGCACAATCTAGTCTTCATTTTGGGGTATTTATTTGTCTTTCACAGATGCGATCTTGGCATGCCAACTAGTCATATTTCTTTGCCTGAGTGCATTTTACTTATGGATATTGCACTACCAGGATTAGCTCAAGGAAGCCACAAATAAGAGCAGTGATACACAGTAGGCTTGATTCATACTCCTGATCCAGCCCTGCCTTTATTTATGGTTTTGTGCATATACGGTTTTATTTGCTCACCTTTTTCTGTGCTTGAGATGCTGAAATCTTAATCATTTTATTTATCTACTTATATATTTGTTTATTTTATTTCTCATACACAGTTTTCTACACTTTAGATCACAGACCACTGTCTTGTTGAATTCTGAAGTTCAAGTAGGGCAGTTCCTAGGGTAAATTTCACTCAGGGCGAGGTGAAGAAATGTCGCCCCCCCCTCCCTCCCCCCCCCCCCCCCCCCCCCGTAACATTTGCCGCCACATTGCATCACCATAAACCAAAAATACAAAAAGCTTTACCACAAATCTGCTACATATATAAACTACCAAATAATAGTCATACAGTTACCAAATAACAGTGCTGCACGAAACCAGAATCCCAAGACCATAAAGACCACATATCACCAGCACACAGTGACCGAATAATAAAACCACACCATGACCAGATATCACCACCATATAGTGACCGGATAATACAAACTGACCATTACTGAGTATAAACCATTATACTACACCCAATATTCCCGGCATACAGTGACCATACACTGGTGGATACCCACTGTACACAGGCTCTGCAGAAAATAAAGCGATTACAGAAAAGTTATATTTAGTGACTCACAGGTGACGTCTCTAAAGAGTTGTTCTCTTTCTCTTCTTCTTTTCCATCTGTCCCAGACGCCATAACGACTACTCCCCGACCCCTTTTACTGTAAAAATTACAAAACAAACATCTTAGACTCCTCAATTTATCAGCACTTCTCTACCAATTCATATCTCTATACAAATCCCCATCATAGCACCTCAATGGTAAACCATGTAAAACCCTCTGTAAACCACGTAGTAGCCCCCCGTAGCCACGTAGTAGTCCCCCCGTTTGCCAACGATGCCACCCCTAGCTAGCGATGCCTCCGTAGCCAGGGGATGCCCCCCTGTAGCCAGGTGATGCCCCTTGGCCAGGTGATGCCCCCCTGTAGCCAGTAGATGCCCCCCTGTAGCCAGTGATGCCCCCCCTGTAGCCAGTGGATGCCCTCCTGTAGCCAGTGATGCCCCCTGTAGCCAGTAGATGCCCCCTGTAGCCAGTGATGCCCCCCTGTAGCCAGTGATCCCCCTGTAGCCAGTAGATGCCCCCCCTTGTAGCCAGTGATGCCCCTCTGTAGCCAGTGATGCCCCCTGTATCCCTTAGATGCCCCCTGTAGCCAGTGATGCCCCCCCTGTGGCCAGTAGATATCCCCTGTAGCTAGTTATGCCCCCCGTGGCCAGTTATGCCCCCCTGTAGCCAGTGAAACCCCCTGTAGTCAGTGAGCCCCCCCTGTAGCCAGTGATGGTCCCTGTAGCCAGTTATGCCCCCTGTAGCCATTTATGCCCCCCTGTAGCCAGTGATGCCCCCTGTAGCCAGTGATGCCCCCTGTAGCCAGTGATGCCCCCTGAAGCCAGTAGATGCCTCCCTGTAGCCAGTAGATGCCCCCTGTAGCCAGTGATGCCCCCTGGTAGCCATTGATGCCCCCCTGTAGCCAGTGATGCCCCCATTGTAGCCAGTGATGCCCCCTGTAGCCAGTGATGCCCCCATTGTAGCCAGTGATGCCCCGATTGTAGCCAGTGATGCCCCCTGTAGCCAGTGATGTCCCCATTGTAGCCAGTGATGCCCCCATTGCAGCCAGTAGATCCCCCTGTAGCTAATTATAAAATAACAAAAAAGTACTCACCTGACCACGGTCCGCGCGTCCAGGGATCTCCTCGGTGGCAGAGCTGCCAGCCGAGGAGATCGAGCGTCGCAGGGGGCTGTGCACCCCCTGCGATGCTGTGTATGTGAGCGCTGATACATAGAGGGGGGGAGGCAGGACGCGAACGATCCTTCCCGCCTCCTCCCTGCAGGAGCAGCTGCTAGCTCTGCGTGACTGTTATAAAACAGTCGCGCAGAGTCAGGGGCGATCCTTCGGGCGGGCGAGGCAGGCGGCGCCCCCCTCGGGTGACCGGAGCATCAGCGCCCCGGGCGATCGCACACCCCGCCCGTCCCTAGGAACGGCCCTGAGTTCAAGCTATATTAAATTGTTTTGAACACCTATATCTACACTTGATCTGGCTACATTATGAACTTTCTTGTTTCAATTTGTGCTCAATTCTGGCACATTTTACGTAGTAATTCTCCCACTGTATCTTATATCATCATATATCATCATATAACAGTTGGTTATTAATAAAGGGTCTAGTTTAAGGTCTGAAATTATTTAAGGGTCTTATCTGGCATCTGAAGCTAAGGGTATGTTCAGACGATGTTTTGGATCCGTTTTTGGATCCACTTTTCACTAGAAAAAATGCATCGAAAACTGCATCCAAACAGCATCCCAAAAAAAACGTATCCAAAAACATATCTGCAGGTGCGTTTTTGGATACGTTTTGCATGCGTTTTGCATGCATTTTTGGATGAGCTTTCGGATCCGTTTTTCAATGCCTTTTCTTTCAAATCAACCTATTAAAAACTCTATTACTATTTAATTTAACCTATCCATGACCAAATACACCCTTTTGACCTTGTGTCAGTCATAAACTACACACCTTATCCAATAATATGATTGAAATAAACCTATCACCACATTTTTTTTTATTACCGTATATACTCGAGTATAAGCCGACCCGAGTATAAGCCGAGGCACCTACTTTTGCCACAAAAAAACGGGAAAGCTTATTGACTCGAGTAAAAAGCCTAAAGGGGGGAAAACGCAGCGGCTACTGGGGAATTTTAAAAATAAAAATAGATACCAATAAAATTACATAGGCAGTTTAATGTCCCCCATTGGCAGTTTAATGTCCCCCATAGGGTGGTAAAAGGCACTATATGTCCCCCTTTAGTACTAGGCAGGTATATATAGTACTAGGCAGTTATAGGCAGGTATAGGCAGTACTAGGCAGTATCGGTAGTACTAGGCAGGTATAGGTAGGCTTATAGGCAGTACTAGGCAGGTATAGGTAGTACTAGGCAGGTATAGGTAGTACTAGGCAGGTATAGGTAGGCTTATAGGCAGTACTAGGCAGGTATAGGCAGTACTAGGCAGGTATAGGTAAGCTTAATAGGCAGTACATGCAGGTTTTAGGTAGTACTAGCAGGTATAGGTAGGCTTATAGGCAGTACTAGGCGGGTATAGGTATACTAGGCAGGTATAGGTAGGCTTATAGGCAGTACTAAGCGGGTAATAGGTATACTAGGCAGGTATAGGCAGTACTAGGCAGGTATAGGTAGTACTATGCAGGTATAGGTAGGCTTATAGTCATTACTAGGCAGGTATATGCAGTACTAGGCTTGTATAGGCAGTACTAGGCTGTTATAGGTAGGCTTATAGGCAGTACTAGGCAGTATAGGTTGTACTAGGCAGTACTAGGCAGGTATAGGCAGTACTAGGCAGGTATAGGTAGTACTAGGCAGGTATAGGTAGTACTAGGCAGTACTAGACAGGTATAGGCAGGTGTAGGCAACGTTTTAAAACAAAAAAAAATCACTTACCTGGCTCCCCGCTGCTCCGTCTCCCTCACTGGCCGGCCTCCTCGCTGTTCGGTCCCCGCGCGCGCTCTCCCGGCACAGGCGGTGACGTCATCAGGCCCGCACGCAGCGTGATGACATGCACGCTGCCGTGCCGGGAGCTCCGGACAGCCGCGGCCGCTCCGGGGAGTTTGCGGCCACCCGGAGTCCACTGCGGAGCACGGAGCGTCCGCTCTGTGCCCCGCAGTGGTATCTCTTCACCTGTGTGCGCCCGGGAAGGATCGCATGCAGGGGAAAGATGACGGACAGTGCCCGGGCCAGCGCAGGCCTGACAACTTGTCAGCCGTGCTCGGCCTTCAGTTATATGCGCTCCGTGAGAGCCGCATATAACTGAAGCGTCCCTGTCAGCACTCGGGCCATCGCAGCGCCTGAGTGCCGACAGTGACTCGAGTATAAGCCGAGGGAGGGTTTTTCAGCACATTTTTTGGGCTGAAAAACTCGGCTTATACTCGAGTATATACGGTAACTTATTCCCAAAATCCAGCCCATTTAAAAAAAATTAATAACATGTAAGTAATAAAAATGTTAATAGGTTAATTTCTGTCACATGATTAAAATACATATCTTTCATGTATTTAAAGGACACATCCTTTTCTCAATTTGAGCTTGTAAGCAGAACTATACCACTTGAAGCGCCCAAAAAAAATTATGGATTTACCTCAACTTCCACAAGGCTATCGTGCACCACCGGTCAATGCAGTTGACCACAGGGGAAAATTAATACTAACCGACTGGGAACTGCATTCCTTGCTAACGATCTGTTCCAAAGAACTGGAGCATCAGAGGAGGAGGGTGAGTACATGCGTTTAATTTTGCATGCTTGCTTGTTCTTCTTTGGCTTTTTTTCCGTTTCAGTATTTATTGTGCTGTCCCTTTCATCAGGTTTTTTTTCATTTTCATTATTTTCTATACCCTTTGTGTTTATTTTTTTTTACATTTCATGTTCTATCCCCTTTGTCAGGTTTTTTTAAATTTACATTAGATATAGTCATAAGTCCTGGGTCAGTTTTTGATTTTGATGGCGTTATATGTTGTGGCGTATTTCGGTGCATATTTGCAGTTCAATATGCCCGAAATGTGCCTCACAATGATAGCTCTCATAGAGAGCTATGAAATACTTCTTTCTCCCCTAGCATACAATACATTTATATTATACGCCGGGAGAGAGAAGTGACATGTCACTTCTTCAATGTTGTTATGTGCTGTGGATTATGAAATTGTTTTTGGTCATCCACACGCTTTAGAACTATGGGCGACATGTATGAATCTCGGCGTGTCGGAGCGCTCATTTTCGTGCGCTCGAACGTGAAAGCTGCGCCTCATGTGTGTTGGTGCCCGAGGTGTGCTCAAACATGCGGTGTAAAGTCCACCTTGCCTCGCCAGGGTGTGAGGCGCAGTGCGGTACTTAGGCGCAGAAAGACTGCGCCTAACATGTATTCCGTTTCGAGACAGGCTGGGAAACAACGAGAAATATACATCGTGTAAGGTTGCAACAGCAGGAAGGGTATATAACGGTGTATATATCCCGGCCAGAGTCCTTGCATGCGCCTTCAAATGTCCAGACACATGCCCCCAAGGTAAGGAGCCTTGGGGGAATGAAGGCCAATATGAGATAGGGTGTCGACAGTATAGACTGTCGACATATGTTTAACGTTTAATGTTAGCATGGCTTTCAGCCCATTCCCGGGTGGCCTTTCTTTGGGGAGTGAGCATAGAGCAGGGTGGGTGCTCACCCCATGGATCCACTCCCGAGGTTCCACTCCATTTTTACCTGGAATATATAAGTCAGCAGGGAAGCTGACTGGAGGAGACTACAACTCCCAGGCAAACCTTTAAGTCTGGAGAGGAGACACGCTGGGAACCAGCAGGAAACTTACCACTGATAGTAATTTGGCCCTTTTT
The DNA here is from genome assembly GCA_025379985.1 of Phyllomedusa bahiana. NCBI lineage: Eukaryota > Metazoa > Chordata > Amphibia > Anura > Hylidae > Phyllomedusa > Phyllomedusa bahiana. Next base: position 27,931 of record JAODAL010015518.1, read on the forward strand.
TTAGTAGAGCCCAGACGGGCAGGCGGTTGTTTTGTTTATGTCGGTGCATGCCTTGCATTGTCGTTTTTGTTTGTTTCTTAATAAATACAGAGGCCCTGTATTTTTTGCACCCGAGATCTGCTCTCTGCTCTGCCTGAAAACACACTGTGTGCCAAGATCCCAGAGCCACTAAAGCTCACATATGGTGGAGGTATGCGAAGGGCATATGAGAGGCAGTACTCTGATAAACACCTGAGACAGACGGAAGCGTAAGGAACGTATGTCCTGGGTGAAAGCAGCTCCCGCACAGTCACCCCGAGTCAGTGAAAATGCCGAGCTGGTAAAAACAGCTGAACAAGCAAAACGCCAACCTCCAGCCTGATGGCGGCTAGTCAGCAAAAGGGCGCACGAGGAGACCATCCGGGCCCAAGCTGAGACCAACCGCCTGTTAATTGAGACCCACCAGGCACGGGTGAAGGAGCAACAGCAGGTGAACCAGACTCTGCAGCAACAGCTTCAGGCCCGGCGGTGAGGCCAGAGGGGTCAAAAAGGTGCGCAGTCAACGCCCCGCCAGGTGGTGCAAAGCTCCCTGCACAAGTTGACCAAGGATGATGACACCGAGGCTTACCTGGGGACCTTCGAACGGAAGCGGAAAGAGAGCAACTACCTTGGACCAGTGGGCAGATGTCCTGGCCCCCTTCCCTAAGGGCGAACCACAAAAGGCCTATTTCGACCTTAGAGTCCAAGACGCCAAGGACTACGCCAAACTACGTGGTGTGATACGGCCCGACGGGGGGTCACCCTGGCCATAAGAGCCCAGAGAGAACAAGCTGGGGAGTTTGACCCTACCAAGCCCGCAAGGTCCCAAATGTACGACCTGTTCCACCTTACCAACAATGGCTACAGCCGGACACTCTCACCCCAGCCCAGGTGGTCGAACGGGTGGTCTGTGACGGTTTCTGGCGGGCCGTTCCCGTCTGGCTCCTGGGGGGCGTGGGCTACACAGACCCAAAACTTGTGTATGAACTGGTCGCGGTGGTGTATTGTTACTGCGCCAGGTAATAATTCCTGCTGGTGCTACACCCCCAGAGGAGTCCGCGACCTCCAACCGTGGTAAGACTGTGTCCTGTCCCAAAAGGGGAAAGGGGTCACGGTTAAGTGGAAGGGGGGAGAGACCACCCACCCCAAAAAGGGACCACGTTCCTAAAGCCCGGGACCCCATAATCTGCTGGCGGTGCCAAGGACTAGGTCATGTGGTGGCGCGTTGCCCGGGGAGAGAAGAACCCTTTGGAATGGGGGTTGGGGAGGCGTACTTCCTGGTTTTGCCCCGGCCATCTTACTCCAAAAGGTTTGCGGCTGGGGTGGCCCCGTAGAGAGTGCACAGTCAACCGTTAATGGACATTCCGTGCGGGCCCTCCTGGACTCGGGGAGCTTGGTGACCCTTCGTGCAAGCACAGCTGGTGAACCCGGGATCAACTACCAACACGCCGAATAGGGTAGTGTGTATTCACGGGACACCAAGGACACCCCAACTGCCATACTTGCCATAGAGACTGCCTTTTGGGGTGACACAACAGAGGTGGCCGTTGTGGCAAGCTTACCCCCATAGGGCAATTATCGGATGTGATTTCCCCTTGTTTTGGGATTTATGGGGAAATAAAAATAAATGCATGAAATGATGTGGTACCGCCTGTAAATAACATATGCAGGGTTGATAATGTAGAACCGCTACCTTTTCCCATTTTCGGTACTGGCTGGAGACGCAGAGGAAAACCCCCTCTGAGTTGGAACTCTCCTCCTTGCCGGTCTCGAGAGGAATTTTGGTACGGAACAATTGAGGGACCATAATTTGCAGAACGCCTGGAAAAGCGTAAAGGTCATAGATGGTAAATCCCAGGAACCAGGGGAGAAGTTGGTGTACCCTCACTTCGCCGTACAGAATAACCTCCTGTACAGGGTGAAAAGGACACCAACCGAGGTGGTAGAGCAGTTGGTGGTACCCGACCCATGTCCGTATGGTTTGGAATTAGCCCATTCCCATGTCCTTAGGGGGACACTGGGGCGGAGAAAACCCAGGGAACGGGTGGAGCGGAACTTTTACTGGCCCGGCATCTAAAGGCATGGGAAGAGTTCTGTCCCGTCCTGTCCCAGAGGGTCAGGTCCACGCCCCTAACCCCATCTCCGGAGCCCGCTGGTTCCCCTGCCCATCATCGAGGTGCCCTTCGAACGGAATTGGCATGGATCTGGTAGGACCCCCTTCCCTAAATCGCCAGAGGACATCAGCATATCCTAGTGGTACTGGATTATGCCAACCCCGCTACCCAGAGGCCATACCCCCAAAACACCTCCTCCAAAGGGATACTAGGGAACTGTTCCACCTATTTACCCGTACTGGGATCCCAAAGGAGATCCTGACAGATCAGGGCACTCCATTCATGTCTAAAGTTACCAAAGAACTGTGTCGCCTGCTAAAGATTACCCACCTGCGCACCTCCGTGTACCATCCCCAGACCGACGGTCCCGGTAGAGCGTTTCAATAAGACCTAAAAGGGATGTTAAGAAAGGTGGTGGACAAGGATGGTAGGGGTTTGGGATTGCCTGTTGCCCTATCTGATGTTTTCCATCCGGGGAAATGCCACAGGCGTCTAACGGGATTTTCTCCATTCGAGCTGCGTATGGGAGACATCCCCGAGGGCTCCTTTGGGCATAGCCAGGGAGACCTGGGAACAAGAGGGAAACCCCTTACAGGAGTGGGCATCGAGCATATAGCCGACATGCAGGACAGGATCACGGCTGTTATGCCAGTGTAAGGGAAAACATGCAGCAGGCCCCGGAGGCACAGCCCGAGTTTACAACAGGACCGCAAGGGTCAGATCCTTTCAGCCCGGGGACAGGGTACTCGTACTTGTCCCCACAGTAAGAGCAAATTTCCCAGCCAAGTGGCAAGCCCTTATGAAATCAGCGAAAGGGTAGGTGAGGTGAACTCAAGGTTTTCCAGCCAGGAAAAGAAAGCCCTAAACCAATATATCATGTCAACCTCATCAAACCCTGGAAGGACCGAGAAAGTCTGGTGGCTGCAAAGGAGCTCAGGGAGGGGCCCCAAAAAAGGGGTTACCCCCTGTTCATATCTCAGAATCCTGTCAGAGGTCCAGAGGCAGGAGGTCAGGGAATTCCTACAAAGGAACCGAGGGGTCTTTTCTTGAACTGCCTGGCCGGACAGACGTCCCTTAAAAAATGACATTGTCACCGAGCCCGTCCAAAAGGGACGGTTAAGACCATACAGGGTACCGGAAGCCCAGAGGCAAGCCAAATCAGAAGAGGTAGGAAAATGTTAGCCTTAGGGTGTCATAGAGAAGTCCCAAATGGGTGGTCGAGCCCCTTGTGATCATTCCTAACCGGATGGTAAGCTTGCGTTCTGTAACGATTTCCGCAAGTTGAATGAGATCTCCAAATTTGACGCCTACCCCATGCCAAGGGTCGATGAGTTTATCGAGAGGTTGGGGCCTGCGAGGTATAGACCAACTTAGACCTCACCAAGGGTATTGGCAGGTTCCCCTCACAGAAGAGGCCAGGGAAAAAACAGCATTCTCTAACCCCAGAGGGACACTTCCAGTATGTAGTCCTTCCCTTTGGGTTACATGGGACCCCTGCGACCTTCCAGAGGCTAATGGACATCATCCTGCCCGCATAAAAAGTATGCAGCCGCATACCTGGATGATGTGGTGATTTATAGTGCTGATTGGGATTCGCATCTGGCTAAGGTGCAAGCAGTCCTAGACGATAGGGGCCGCGGGCTAACAGCCAATCCCCAGAAATGCGCGATAGGGCTAGAAGAGGCTCGCTACCTCAGCTACAACATCGGCCCCAGGGATCAATCAAACCCCAAGTAGATAAGCTTGAAGCCATTAGGAATTGGCCTCAACCGGGGTCCAAAAAGCAGGTTAGAAACCTTCCTGGGCATTGCAGGCTATTACAGGGGGTTTGTGCCAGGCTTTGGGCCTCAATAGCTGCCCTCTAACAGACCTCACCAAGGGAGTGAAGTCCCCCCATGGTAAAGTGGAGTCCATGAGGCCGAACAAGCCTTCCAAAAACTTAAGGAGGTTCTATGTAAGAGGCCTGTTTTTGATCACCCCTAACTTCAGGGAAGAATTTCCCTTTGCGACAGATGCCTCAGAAGTAGGCTTAGGGGCAGTCTTATCCCAAAGGATTAACGGGGAAGAGCACCCGATCGTGTACCTCAGCCGAAGTTTGTCGGCGGCTGAGAAAAATTATGCCATTGTGGGAGAGGAATGTCCCGGCCCTGAAGTGGGCCATTGAGTCACTTCGATATTATCTAGTGGGGAGGCAATTTAGGGTGATCACAGATCACTTCCCATTAAAGTGTATGTCCCAAAATAAAGGGGAAAAATGCGAGGGTGACCCGGTGGTTCCTGGCTCTGCAGGACTCAAATTCTGTGTGGAACACCGTCCTGGGTCCCAGCAGGCAAACGCAGATGCGTTTCTAGGGGGCACAGTTTTCGGGGCACAAGGTGCTCCGCCCCATGGGTCTGAGCAGAGGGGGGGGGTATGTAAGGTTGCAACAGCAGGGAAAGGGGATATAACGGTGTATATATCCCGGCCAGAGTCCTTTGCATGCGCCTTCAAATGTCCAGACACATGCCCCCAAGGTAAGGAGCCTTGGGGAATGAAAGGCCAAAATTAGATAGGTGTCGACAGTATAGACTGTCGACATATGTTTAACGTTTAATGTTAGCATGGCTTTCAGCCATTCCCGAGTCGGCCTTTCATTGGGAGTGAGCATAGAGCAGGGTGGGTGTTCACTCCCCATGGATCCGCTCCCCGAGGTTCCACTCCAGGTTTTTAAACCCGGAATATATAAGTCAGCGGGAAGCTGACTGGAGGGGACTACAACTCCCCAGGCTACCTTTAAGTCTGGAGAGGAGACACGCTGGGGAACCAGCAGGGAAAATTAAACCCGCTGATAGTAAGGTTGGCCCTTTGTTAGTTAGAGCCCAGGCGTGCTGGCGATTGTTTTTTGTTTATGTCGGTGCATGCCTTTTCACTTGTCGTTTTTTTTTGCTGCTTAAATAAAATACAGAGGCCCTGTATTTTGCACTACCCGAAGATTCTGTCTCTGTCCTGCCTGAAAAAACACGTGTGCAAGATCCCAAAAGCCGCTAAAAACTCACAATAGTTACATAGTTACATAGTTTGCCAGGCCGACAAAAGACATATACGTCCATCCAGTTCAGCCCATTTGTTAAATGTGTTGCTAAAGTGTTAAAGTGTTGATCCAGAGGAAGGCAAAAACCCCCATGAGGTAGAAGCCAATTGTCCTCATGTTAGGGAAAAATTCCTTCCTGATCCAATCTGGGAATTGGAATAAATCCCTGGATCAAAGACCCCCCTCCAGAATCCTAGTCACTAAACTTGTTATATTATATCAGAAAAGTATCCAGACCTTCTTTAGAATCCTAGTCAATATAACTTGTTATGTTATCACTCTCCAGAAATGCATCCAAGCCCTTTTTTGAACTCTGTTAGTGAATTCCCCATGACAATTTCCTCTGGCAGAAAGTTCCACAGTCTCACTGCTCTTACAGTAAAGAATCCCTTTCTATGTTTATGTAGAAACTTTCTTTGCTCAAGACATAGAGGATGCCCCCTTGTTCTAGATACAGTCCTGGATATAAATACATCTTTAGCGAGAGCTCTATATTGGCCCTTAATATATTTAAACATATTTATTATGTCCCCCCGAAGGCGTCTTTTCTCTAAACTAAATAACTCTAACCTTACTAATCTTTCTGGGTATTGCAGTCCACCCAGTCCTTTTATTATTTTGTCACCCGCCTTTGTACCTGTTCAAGCTCTACAATGTCTTTCCTGTGCACTGGTGCCCAAAACTGTACACAATATTCCATATGTGGTCTAACCAGTGACTTGTATAGTGGGAGAATAATGTTCCCATCATGTGCATCTATGCCCCTTTTAATACAACCCATGATCGTATTAGCCTTGGCTGCTGCTGCCTGACACTGGCTGCTACAGTTAAGTTTACTGTCCACCAGGATTCCCAAGTCCTTCTCCATGTCACTTTTACTCAGTGTTTTTCCATTTAACATGTAATCATGTAATGGATTTTTCCTCCCCTTGTGCATAACCTTGCATTTATCAGTGTTAAACCTCATCTGCCACTTCTCTGCCCAGGCCTCCAACCTATCCAGATCCCTTTGTAATAACACATTATCCTCTATTGTGTGGATTCCTTTACAGAGCTTAGTATCGATATTCTACTGTGCAATCCCTGTGTAAGATCATTTATGAAAATATTAAAGAGGATAGGGCCCAATACTGAGCCCTGTGGTACCCCACTAGTAACAGGGATCCAGTCTGAGTATGTACCGTTAATTACCACCCTTTGTTTTCTATCAGTGAGCCAGTTGCTTACCCACTTGCACACATTTTCCCCCAGTCCAAGCATTCTCATTTTACTTACCAACCTTTTATGTGGAACAGTATCAAATGCTTTAGAAAAATCCAAATATATGACATCCAGTGCCTCACCCCGATCCAGTCTGGAACTAACTTCCTCATAGAAGCTGATGAGATTAGTCTGACAGGACCGATCCTTCATAAACCCATGCTGGAACGGCGTTATACAATTATTTTCAGTGAGATACTCCAGGATAGCATCTCTTAGAAAACCTTCAAACATTTTACCCACAACAGAGGTTAAGCTTACTGGCCTATAGTTTCCAGGATCACTTTTTGACCCCTTTTTGAATATTGGCACCACATTTGCTATGCGCCAATCCTTTGGGACATAACCCGTTATTATACAGTCCATAAATTTAAAAAATAGGGGTCTATCTATCACATTACTTAACTCCCTTAGGACACGTGGGTGTATACCGTCAAGGCCTGGGGATTTGTCTATTTTAATCTTCCTAAGGAGGAGCTGCACTTCTTCCTGGGTTAGACAAGAAACATTTAGGTTGGAATTTACCTCCTCCCTTTGCTCATCAACAGGAAGGTCATCCTCCTCGGTAAATACAGTGGAGAAGAAATTGTTTAATAGGTTTGCTTTTTTCTCATCGCCCTCTATAGTCTCTCCCTGAGTACTTTTTAAAGGGCCAACATTTTCTTTTTACTATTTATATAGTTAAAAAATATTCTGGGGTTAGTTTTACTTTCTATGGCAAAACGTCTTTCTGTCTCCAGCTTTGCTGCCTTTATAATTATTTTACACACTTTATTTTCTTCCCTATAGCTTCTTAGTGCCTCTTCACTGCCCTCCTGTTTTAGTAGCTGAAACGCTTTCTTTTTGTTTTTTATTGCCTCCTTCACATCTCTGTTGATCCACATTGGGTTTTTCCTGTTTCTAATTATTTTTTTACCATATGGTATGTACCTCTCACAGTGGGCACCTAAGATGTTTTTAAAGATCTCCCATTTATTTTTTGTTCTGCTATTTTTAAACACCTTGTCCCAGTCAATACAGTTTAGTGCCTCTCTAAGCAGGGTAAAATTAGCCTTCCTCAAATTCAGTGTTTTTGTGGCTCCATGACAAAAAGCTCTATTGAAGGATAAATGGAAGTTTAACATGTTAGTGAATAGCAAAAAGAGTTGTCTTTCAAATGAATGAATGAATAAAGAGAAAAATTAAAGCTGTCAAAAAGCGATTAAATGTATTGAAAAAGTGGATCATTTAAAATTAAAGGGAAAATATATAAGATCGCTGAAGAAATAAATCTCAGCTCCGTGAGGCATGGAGTATGAATCAAAAAAAATCGTTTTTATTAGGTGTAAAACATTATCTGAAAAAGAGCTCAAACCTTCTAAAAAAATACCTAAATAAAATCACTAACAAAAAATTTATACCGGTGCAGCATCAGGAATTGGGATATTGAAAATTTCCAGGAAATACTGTCATTCAAATTCTGTAAGCTATTCTCATTGGTCGGCATAAACCAGCCAATCAGAATAGGAGCGACAGTGACCCATTATAAGCTCTGGAGTAGTATTGACCAATCAAATGAAAAGGCGGGGCAGTTCAAAATACAGTAAAAAAGGCAGAAAAGAGCTGATTGGTTGAACTAGCTGGGGCTTGGCTATCCCAGCCAATCAGAACGCGAGCTACTTTGTCCCATTGTAATCAATGGAGAGATGGGGGCACTGAAATCTCAGCTCCGTGCGGCATGGAGTGTAACGAAAATAAACAAATAAATATGAATTCAATGAATTAATTTTTATTTCTTTATTTTCATTACACCTCGATCAGGTGACTCTACCCCAGAGGTGTAACTACAAGCCCTTGGGCCCTAGTGCACAAAGTGAAATTGGGCCCCCCCAGTTACCATGTGCCACTTACAATGTTGCTGTCTTCTTATGCGGTCGAAGGACATTTGAGCCCCCTCAGGCTGCAGGGCCCGGTAGCGACTGCTACCACTGCACCCCCTGTAGCTACGCTCCTGTCTACCCCCACCAAAACTGCTCCAGGTACCATGCGTCAAGTCTCCTTCGTCCTGGTAGAGGATGAGGCCTTTCCATTATTGAACAACCTGCTGCGACCATACCCATGGAGGAGACTGGATGCCCAGAGGACGGTTTTTAATATGAGGCTGAGCCGGGCGCGACGCTTCGTGGAGTGTGCCTTCGGGATCATGAGTAGTAAGTGGAGGGTCTGCCACTCTGCAATGATGTTGGATGAGCACACAGTGGATGGAGTCATCAAAGCGGCCTGTGTTCTCCACAACTATGTTCGGGATTTTGATAGTCCCTACATGGAAGTGGAGACACAAGCAAGTTTTTCTGATGCTTTTTTCACTGTGGGTCCCGGCCGTCCATCCAACACAGCTACAAGGGTGCAAGAAACCTTCACAGACTACTTCATGTCCCCCAAAGGTGTCGTGCCTTGGAAATTTACGCAGCATCAGTGAGCAGCAGTCATTCCGGCGAGAGTGATGGATCTCCTCTGGTCAAAGGCCTCCAGGAAACAAGTTATGAAGAAGTTATGAATGAGTTTTGAAGAAGTTATGAAGAATAAGCTATGATGAAGAGGTTATGACAAATTAATGAAGATGTTATTAAGAAGTTTAATTTTCAAAATTTTTCACTTTTTAAAATAACTTAAAAAAGAAATTTATTTTCTTGAATTCAAAAGTGGTGTTGTGTATTTTATTGTGAACTTATTTGCTTTTCATGTTTAAAAAAATAATTACATCTATTTATTTTTTCAAACATGGTTGTTGCCAAGGTTTGGGAGACTCTTTATCTTGCACATAGCAACCACATTGAGTTGCACTTCCATTGCATATAGTGCTACTAAAAAATGAAAGAGCAGCTCTGTTTGGTGGTTACAAACAACTAGGAATGTTCTTCACTTTGACATTTTACTTGCAGTTAAAAGCTTTTAATGTAAGGAAACTAGTTGCTTATATAACAACCAAAAATAGCTGCACTTTATTTTATTATAAGCACTATGTGCTATAGAAGTGCAGCTCAATGTGGTTGCAAACAGCAACTTAGAATGTTCTTCACTTGGACAGTTTACTTACTTGCAATAAAAAGCATCGCAAGCAAGTAAACTATCTAATTGAAGAACATTCCTAGTCGCCCATAGCAAATTGAGCTTCACTTTCATTACCCATAGTGCTGTTAAAAAAATAAAGTGCAGATCAATTTGGTTGCTATGTGCAACTAGGAATGTTCTTTAATTAGATAGTCTACTTACTTGCAATGCTTTGGATTGTAAGTAAAAAAAAACTGTCCAGATGAAGAACATTCTAAGTTGCCTGTAGCAACCAATCAGAACTGCACTTTTTATCTAGCACAATGTTCACTCAAAGTGCAGTTCTGTTGGTTGCATGTTCCTTACTTGAGGTGCATTTGACTGCAAATAATGAAAATTAAATTTTCATTACTTGCAGTTCAATGGACCCCACGTAAGGGACATATGTATGTGTCAGAAATTGTTGTTGCCAATAGTAATTGAAGAGAGCCTGAAAAAAAATTAAAATAGAGCTCTCTTTTTTTACTCAAGGCAACTACAAAAGTTTTTAAAAAATAACATATTCACATTTAAACGATTGTTAAATAAAGGAAACAAGAGACAAAGTAAATGTGAAAAAAATAATTTTATTAATCCCCTAAACAATAATTAAAAAGTTTCACACAAGAGTAAGGGGAGGAGAGTTGTCTAAGAGCCCAGGGTACCACCGGAGACGCTGGATCTGGTCTCCGATTTCATGCAGGGGGACGCCTAGGCCAAAGACTGCCACCACAGCGTAAATCAAGGAACATAAGTTGTCCTGGTCTTGGGTTTGCAGATGTTGGCAGCGCTCTGCAAACCCAGCAAAATATTTATCTAATGAGTCACACTTGCAGACCCTCTGTACAAGGGAAGTAAGGTCGGTCTGAAAGTCCGACATTACTTGTCTAGTACGGAGGGTTATACAGCCCCGGCAACAATGCCGTAATAAGGTGGAAGTTGGGCAGGAAGGGGCGGGAGCAGAGGTAGGGGTGGACTACAGTTGGTGGGGGCACATTACTTGAAAAGGCAGTCCATGTTGATGCTGCTGCCCCCTGGAACCTGTCATTGGACCATGGGTCCGACCTCCAGCTCCCGCCAGATCTTCCGTCTCCCCCTCAGCTTCATCCGGGCCGTGTCTCTCCCCCTGCTGGTGTTCCTCCTCCGGCTGAAGCGAGGACTCCACCCGCTGGGTGGTATTTCCAAATGTGCTGTTGATGGGGGGAAAAAAATTCATATACATGATGCATGACATTTTTTTTTTTACTTAAAGAGGTTTTGCCACGATGTAATGTTGACGTGGGATCCTCCAAAATGGGTATTTAATCACTTTTCTAAATATATGTGATTACAAAAAGTGAAGCCTGTTTGAGCTACAGCCTTCCTTACATGCCCTAGGTTACTTAAAAGTTTACATTAGACACGACCAGCAGCTGACCTGGCTGCGCTTGCGTTGTCTGCACTTCTTATCTGATGACAGGGAACATGAATGAGCTTCCAAGGGACTGTGGTGAAAGTGCAGTGTATGAGGCTTTAGCCTGTATAGACAATCCACTGGTTGTAATGTTATTATTTGAGTGAACATTGCAGACGCTCCCTTATTTCTCCCTCTGTGCTCCTCGCTGCTCAGCCCCCTCCCTCTCCACTCTGCAGCGTTCAAGATTTGTTTATATTTTCTCCTGAGCCAGATAAGAGGAAAGCAACTCACTTCGTGGCAAAACCCCTTTAAAAAAAATACTTACGGCCAGAGTCCTCATTGGGGCAGAAGGAACACCAGCTCCTCCAAATATGGAAAATTTAGTTTTTGGGGGGAGGACCCGCTTGGCAACTTCTGCTGTTGATTGTGCCATCGGATGAAGTGGTCCCACACCGATCTCCACCGTTTCTGGACGTCGTGCTCTAGATGGATAGAAACAAAAAAAAATTTAAGAATGTTTTAAACAGGTGTAAACTTTGCAATTATAGATTCTTGGTCAATTTCCTTCTGCCACTGGGAACTGTACCATTCCCAGTTGAGGTAGAGCAACCGGCAAACTTCCTTTCACTGTCTTTCTCTTATGACCCAGTTGCTGTACCCATCAGATGTTTTGACCCAAAGACTGGGACGGGCATGAACCTGAAAAATAAAAAAGGGACGATAAGAAAGGGAAAAGAAAAAATATTGTTAGAATTCAGAAAAATTCTGTAAAAGAATAACAAAATTGGTAAATTTTTAAATTCCACTTGCCAGATTGGAGTCGGGAAGGAATTTTTCCCTAAAATGAGGACAATTGGCTTCTACCTCATTGGGGTTTTTTTCCTTCAGTATATCTTTCAGCCATTGAGCAGTAAGTGTAGCTTTGTAGTTTTCCTTGGTAATTTATGTCCCATTTTTTCTGTGGTTTTATTTTTAATAGTGTAGGGAAAAAACTCACAGACATAAATCTAATTTTGCCTATTTGGGTTAAATTTGTAGCAAAAATTCACAGTGAAGAAAAAAAAACCCAATTAAAAAATAACTTTTACTTGATATGCCTTAAAAGAATGGCCTCCAAAATGGAGGACCCACAGCAACAAACACCAAAATTTGTTCTCCTAGAGAGGAAGAAATGCTGGTTCCTCTAAATCTAAATATCCAATATAGTGGTATTGACCCAAGGGGTGAACATTGCCCCCCTCGGCGGAGTAGTCGCCCCAACAGGAGCGGCCCCACCTATTGAGAGCGCACCCTAGGTCAGACCCCTTAAACAGTTCCTAAAAGGATGCCAGCAGGACTCCCATATGTGCTATAGACACTCTAGGAGAAACAATTCTATCCACATAAAATCATTCTTTTTAGTCACATGTACAAAACAAGAAAAAAAAAAAACAACGTTCTGTTGCATCATTGATTCAGAAACCTGTGTGATTTGTTCAAGACCCACAAACAAAAACAACGTTCCATTGTATCATTAATTCAAAGACCCATGTGATTTGTTCGACGCGTTTCCCCCAGAAATTCTATAGGGTTCATCAGGGGTAACAAGAGAACATTTAGCCAACAAGACTAAAATCACAGCATACATAGACTAAATAGATAAAGATACTTAGCAATGATATCCTTAATGGTGGTAATGCCTTCAAGATAATCCAATAAGATACAGATTCATGATGTGTCTGATGCCTCAGTGTGGACGATACTGCCATGCATCCATGCTCCCCATGGAGATCTTTAAAGTGGACACCACCGGAAGTGATCTCACAAACCAAAACATCACTTCCTGTCTCCTCCCCACCCCCCACGGAGATCAATTCAGGCCCGCAGAGGGAGTAGAGATCTCTCATTCCCAGATAGTTCACATGGGAAGAGCAGGTCGCCCCCTTTTGGTGGGTAAGTGAGGCGTCTACTGCCACTAACACCACATAACATCGCTGCAGAGGTGCGACGGATGTACATGCGCAGATCGTGCCAGTGTTGGTTTATAGGGACAGGATTGTCCACCAACACATCTATTCTGATCTTTTATTATCTGATTATGATCCTCAGGTGGCGATGCTTTATGCTTCCCTCTCTATCTATTACACTCATATGTATAGATTGGATGATTTTTATACAGCAAAGTATGCATATATGTTCGCTGTTATTATGTTTGTATTGGCGCTGGGATGTTGCACCGTCGAGTAGCAGTTTGCTCTGAACGGTGTCTGCGCATGTACATCCGTCGCACCTCTGCAGCGATGTTATGTGTGTTTAGTGCGGTAGACGCCTCACTTACCCACCAAAAGGGGGCGACCTGCTCTCTCCCATGTAAACTATCTGGGAATGAGAGATCTCTACTCCCTCTGCCGGCCTGAATTGATCTCCGTGGGGGTGGGGAGGAGACAGGAAGTGATGTTTTGGTTTGTGAGATCACTTCCGGTGGTGTCCACTTTAAAGATCTCCATGGGGAGCATGGATGCATGGCAGTATCGTCCACACTGAGGCATCAGACACATCATCAATCTGTATCTTATGGATTAATCTTGATGGCATTACCACCATTAAGGATATCATTGCTAAGTATCTTTATCTATTAGTCTATGTATGCAGTGATTTTAGTCTGTTTGGCTAAATGTTCTCTTGTATCCCCCTGATGAACCCTATAGAATTTTTTTGGGGAAACGCGCCGGTCTCCAACAAATCACACGGGTTTTTTGAATTAATGATACAACGGAACGTTGTTTGTGTTTGTGGGTCTTGAACAAATCACACAGGTTTCTGAATCAACGATGCAACAGAACGTTGTTTTTGTTGTTTTTTATTTTCTTGTTTTGTACATGTGACTAAAAAGAATGATTTTATGTGGATAGAATTGTGTCTCCTAGAGTGTCTATAGCACATATGGGAGTCCTGCTGGTATCCTTTTTAGGAACTGTTAAGGGGTCTGACCTAGGGTGCGCTCTCAATAGGTGGGGCCGCTCCTGTTGGGGCGACTGCTCCGCCGAGGGGGGCAATTTTCACCCCTTGGGTCAGTACCACTATATTGGATATTTAGATTTAGAGGAACCAGCATTTCTTCCTCTCTAGGAGAAACAAATTTTGGTGTTTGTTGCTGTGGGTCCTCCATTTTGGAGGCCATTCTGTTAAGGCCTATCAAGTAAAAGTTATTTTTTAATGGGGTTTTTTTTTCTTCACTGTGAATTTTTTTTTCAGAGTGTAGGGACGTGCAAGAAATGAGGAGCCTTGCCGGGGCTTGCAAGCTTGCATACTGTAGCTACTATATCAACTAATACCTCATATCTTTCCAGCATGTTATTATATTTTTTTGCCCTAAAACACTGGGGAGCTTAGGGTACAAGTATTTTGTGCAGGACACCTTCTAAGTGCTGGGAAACCTGCCCATTTGAATATTATGGGCGCTATAGGCTGTAACTCAGCATGGTGTTCCTGTATGAATGGCATTACCCTTTGCATCGCCTTATCTATGTCATTCTCCATATGTGTTATACTGTGGCTGTCTGCATGCAACACGCACGCCTTTGGATCGTCGGTTGCAGGACCGTCAGGCCTGTCATCGCTGGGTTGGTGCCCTGTGAATCTCAGTAACGAACAAGGTCGCCAATATGTACTTAAGTAGTTAATGCAACCTGCATCCAGCAGTCTTACCTCCTCTTCCTCCCAGTCATGGCCACAAATGTCATCATCACCATCGTCAGCATCCGTCCAACATGAAGCGAAGGCAGCCCAAATGTCAACTTGTGTACCCACAACTGTGGATAATCCATTTTCTGAAGACATCTTTGATGACAAAATGCGGTTGGGGTCAGAAGGCATTTCAAAAGATCAAGAGGCCAAAGAGGATGATTTTGTCTGATCTGACGCCCAATCACTGATGCCATCAGAGGAAAAGCAAGCCGGTCAATCCGCAAAAATCCTGGGCGGTCGGCAACGCCTTGCAGTGCCTGTTGCTTGTAGCCCGCAGCTCCAGGATGTAGAATGTCAGGACGAGGAAGTCACCTGTGTTGATGATGATGATAATGATGACGACATTGCGGATCCAACGTGATCTTTTCAGCAGAATTTGCTTGCAAGCGTTTCATGCACTGGACGAGGAGGAAGACGATGGGGTAGTGTCAGTACGGGTCCCGCCTCAAAAGGGAGAGGGCGGTCACACAAGTCCAATGAGATTATTCCGCCAGCCATGATCAGCGGAAACACCGTTCCTCGCTTATCGCCGTCGAAAAGGTCCAGGACCTCTCAAGCCTGGGCTTTTTTTGATCAAGCCTCTGATTCACCCAGCGATGTCATATGCCGCCTTTGCCGTAAACGCATCAGTAGAGGGAAGAATCTTACGTGTTTAACCACCTCCAACATATCTAGTCACATGAGGCGAATGCTTCCAACCACTGTCATACACTCTGTCTCCGCCTCCTCCTCCTCCGCCTCTTCCAAGACTAAGCGTTCCTCAGCTGCCCATATCTCTCAGCATCATGATCAAGGATCAGCCTCCGCTTCAGCCTCCACCGTCGCCTGAGTACCACCAGCACCACCAGAGACACAGCCTACCCCTTCTTCTTCCACCAGTTTGACCTGCACACCGCACAGCAGATAGTCTAGCAGCCAGCCATCTGTCTACCAGGTTTGGGAGCAGAAGAAACACTTTAACCCAAACCATCCCAAAGCCAAAAGCCTGAATGTCGGCATTGCCAGGCTTTTGGCCTTGGAAATGTTGCCTTTCCATCTGGTGACATAATCTCCAAAAAATTGGGAATCTCACAAGAGAACAGAGAGCCTCTAACCCCTCCATCGGACCTCTAACCCCTGATGAAGCCAGGTTAGCTGGCAAAACATGTCGGGGAGGTCAGATATGACGTTTTAAATTGTGATTTCTTACCTCTGTCTAGAAGTGTCACCAGCTGCAGACAGTGTCACAAGGGAGCCTTTTTTGTCCTGCATCTATTAGATTAGGGACGATTGCCCAAGTAGGAGGCTTGGGATCCCTTACTGGAGCTTGTAAACTGCTGTATATATAAGGCTTTCCTGTTAATAGGTGGTGCTCCACCAGACTTAATAATAGAAAAGGAGCTATTCCTTCTTTCAGAAGCAAAAAGGGTTAAATGGTGAGGTTAGAAATCAGGTTTTTAAATAGTGTGTATAGAGGTTAAGAGTTATACATAATATAAGTAAGGTTTTAGGGCGACATGTATGAAGCTCGCCACGTCGGGGCGCACCTTTCTGCCAGTTTTCCGTCAAAATTTGCTCCTGATTTATGTCGGCGCTAGGGCGCGCTCATACATACTATGTAAAGTCCGCCGCGCCTCGCCAGTGTTTGAGGCGCAGTGCGGGGCTGCGCCTATGATTCGCCGCCCGGGGTAGTGCACTCATACATAACATGTAAAGTCCGCCGCGCCTTGCCTGTGTGTGGGGCGCAGTGCGGGGACTTGGGCGCAGTGCGGGCTGCGCCTAAGATTCGCCGTCTGAGGAGGTGCGCTCATACATGCGGGGAAAAGTTCACCGCGCCTCGTTAGCCAAGTATCAATAGTATGGGTGTAACGAAAATAAAGAAATAAACATGATTTTATTGAATTAATTTTTTTTTCCGTAACCCCAATATTATTGCTCATTTTATATACACATCTGTCCAACTTCTGTAGTCTTATCATTTGATTTCGCCCTTGTACAGTTTTATTCCAGATTGCATTAGAAAACCCATAAGAGCGTCGCTCGCTCTCCCATTGGTCCAAATAACCGCGCCTCTTTAAATTAGCCAATCACAAACAGAGCTTGCTCTGCATTTCTTTTCCCATAGAACTCTATGAGAAAGTAGCTCGCGCTCTGATTGGCTAAGCTGGACAAGCCCCCGCTAGCTCAACCAATCAGCTCTTTTCTGCCTTTTTACTGTATTTTGAACTGTCCCGCCTTTGAATATGATTGGTCAATATTTCTCCATAGGTTAGAATGGGTCCCTGTCGCTCCTATTCTGATTGGTCAATACTCCTCCATAGGTTAGAATGGGCCACTGTCGCTCCTGTTCTGATTGGCTGGTTTATGCCGACCAATCAGAAGAGCTTAAATAATTTGAATTACTGTATTTCCCGGAAATTTCTCTATATTGTAATTCCCTTATGTAGCGCCGGTCCCCGGCGACAAAACGCGTTGTTAGGGATTTAACTGATTATTTTTAGAGAAGGTTTCAGCGCTTTATCTGATAATGTTTTACACTTAATAAAAATGATTTTTTTTAATCATACTCCATGCCGCACGGCGCTGAGCGCCGAGATTGCATTGCGCCGATCTCTCCATAGACTACAATGGGAGAAGTAGCTCGCGCTCTGATTGGCTGGGATAGCCAAGCCCCCGCTAGCTCAGCCAATCAGCTCTTTTCTGCATTTTTACTGTATTTTGAACTGTCCCGCCTTTGATTTTGATTGGTCAATAGTTCTCCATAGGTTTTAATGGTTCACTGTCGCTCCTATTCTGATTGGCTGGTTTATGCCGACCAATGAGAATAGCTTTCAGAATTTGAATTACAGTATTTCCCGGCAATTTCCAATATCCTAATTCTTGACGTTCTAGATTTTTGGAAAGTGATTTTATTTATGTATTTTTTATTTTTAAGGTTTGAGCTCTTTTTCTGAGAATGTTTTACGCCTTTACAAAGGCGATTTTTTGGAATCATACTCCTGCCGCACGGAGCTGAGAGCCGAGATGTGTGGTGCGATCTTCTATGTTTCCTCGCCTGTTCCATTCTCGCTTCACTTGGCCTCCACCGGATCATTTAGACCAGAACCAACCAGGTTTGCCTGTCGGAGCTGCCGAGCGCTGCAATGCGCCGCACTTTGCTGACTCATGATCGTACATGCCTCGGAGTTTTCGAGCGTGCCGCGTCCCGCCCCGGAACGCTTACACCGCGCCCACACCGCGCCCATTGCCTGCCCCCTCATGCGGGGCGCAGCTGAAAGTGGCAAACGCTGCGCCTAACACTGCATCCCTGCATCCGACAGCGGATTCTGGCTGGGGAGGCGCAGGATACGCCAGAAATTGGGCGAAAAGCCCGTTCATACATGTCGCCCTTAGTGTTTTACAGATAGAGAACTGATAGAGTTTAAGTTTGCCTATGGCAAAATAGTTTCCATCTGGTGGACACAGATGGGTTCCGCCATGTCATGGCCCTTGCCTGCCCCCCAATACCAGGTGCCGAGCAGGCATTTCTTTTCCAGAAAAGCCGTCCCTGCCCTGGCCAGCCACGTGTCATCTAAAATCTCAAGTGCGTTGTCTAAATCTGTGTCCGGCAAAGGTCAGGAGCTGTGGACTGTTCTTCGCAACGAGACCAAGCGCTGGCTGGGTGACAAGAACCTTGTGCCAGGCAAGGTGGTGTGCGATAACGGTCGAAATCTCCTGGCCGCCCTTAAGATCGGTAGGCTGGAGCACATCCCTTGCCTGGCACACGTCATGAACCTTGTCGTCCAGAAATTTCTAAAGCGCTACCCGGGTCTGGACTGTCTGCTGAGGAAGGCTCGAGGTCTGAGCTAACACTTCCACCATTCGAAACCCTGCTTTGTCCCAGCTGGCTGCTTAACAGCGTCAGCTCGGCCTCCCCGCCAACCGTCTCATTGTTGACGTGCCAACACGCTGGGATTCCACCCTCCACATGCTCCAGCGATTGTGGTAGCAGCGCAATGCCATTACGTAGTACGAAGTGACAAATGGCCTGACAAGCAGTGGTGCGGACTTCGGGGTGTTGAGCCACAGAGAGTGGACTCAGGTGAAAGAGCTCTGCACCATCCTTGCGAGATTTGAAGAAGCAACCAAAATGCTCAGTGTGGACAATGCTCTTGTCAGCATGAGCATTGTTTTGATCTTAGTTGGAACAAGTGTTGGACACTCTGAAACAGCAGGTCCCACCATCGACGGAAGAGGAGAAGGACACAGATGCGGACACAGAGCCTTTCTCTCCGTCGAATCCAGAAGGCCCGTCAGTTTCACAACTTTAACGGTCTTCATTAGGTGGTGGTTCGGGGTCCAGGGCTGTTGCAAGACGGTGCCTCAGCTCTCAAGGTAAGCATAGGGTACAGCATCTGAGGCAAGTCAGGGCTGTGTTGAAGCTGAGGCAGAGGAAGTGGAGGAGGAGGATGAGGTATTCCTGGACACCGACATTACCGATGTCCCTGCCTTGGAAAGAGGTTGGCACGGATTTGAGGCGGAGGAGGAAGATGAGGAAGATCAGTTTGCTAGTGCCCCTCGACCCAGAGGCTTTGGAAATTAAGGCTCCATCTCTCACATGAGTGCTTGGATACTACATTTCCTCCAACCTGATCCTCGCATTAAGGCCATCAAAATGAACAACAGTTACTGGGTGGCCACCCTACTCGATCACCGTTACAAAGCGAAACTCAGCGCTTTCCTTCCAATCACCCAAATTGAAAGTAAAATGCAGGAATTAGAGACCGTGATCATTGATCAACTGGAGACATCTATTGCATCTGCTTCACGTTTTTCAAATGTCGCAGTGGAACAACGTCAGCAAAGTGATAGCAGTATAGTGCCAAGCAGCCGCAGAGGCAGCAGCAAGCTTTGTGGCAGATGGGTGACCTCTGGCAATCCTTATTTACCACCTCACCACCGCCTTTAATGCACGGCAAACATACAACACACAGAGACCAGCTTGAGATCATGGTGCACGACTATCTGCGTCTCAACACCGATGTTTTTGGATATGTTCTGGACCCAATCGACTTCTGGGTATCTAAAATTGCTCGCTCGCCACGCCATGGAGGTGTTGGCCTGCCCAGCAGCCAGCGTCAGCCAGCATCATATCTGAGCGGACTTTCAGCACAGCTGGAGGAGTCATTACAGACAAACGCATCCGGCTTTCCACTGATAATGTGGATCGTTTGACTTTCATCAAGATAAATCAGACGTGGATCTCTGATGTTGTGGCCCCAATTGCCGAGGTCATTGATTAGTTGCCAATCTACTTCACATTCCTCTTCAAACAGAAATGGTCCTCTTGAAAAAATTTTTTAAAATGATAATTTCTTACTGCAATTTTTATTCTCAGTTCCCAGAAGGTAATTTTGCTGGCTTTGCGGTGAGTAGGCTGTAAAATACACCAATTGTACACGGTTTCATGAAAAAAACGTATTCCATTTATTCACTTCTTCATTAAAATTTTTCTCACTGTCAGTGGTTTTGGGGTCATGGTGCTGTCAGATACATCTATAATCAAGGTCCTTTGGAACAGAAATGAGGCTTCTAAGTGGAATTTCTCCCTCACAATTTTTAACAGTGGCTGAGAAATCATTTTTATAATTTTTTGTGTCATGCTGCTGTGAAATACAGCTATACTACAGGTCCTATTACAAAAAATGTGGTTTCTAAAAGACATGCTCTTCACAATTGTCAACAGTGGCCAAAGGGTCAAAGGTCTTAGCTCACACTTCCGCATTCTGCTTCAGCACGACTGTTTTCATTGTTGCGTCATAAGGGCATCTTTGCCGTGTTAATAGATGACGGACGCCAGCCCTGGCTCTCACCGCACCCTCTGTAACTCCGCTCCTGCTAGCTGAACCTGTGTGTTAATAGATGACGTAACTTTTATTATGTATAACTCTTAACCTCTATACACACTATTTAAAAACCTGATTTCTAACCTCACCATTTAACCCTTTCTACTTCTGAAGGAAGGAATAGCTCCTTTTCTATTATCAAGTCTGGTGGAGCACCACCCATTAACAGGAAAGCATTATATATACAGCAATTTACTAACCCCAGTAAGGGATCCCAAGCCTCCTACTTGGGCAGTCGTCCCTAATCTAATGGACACAAAACAAATAAGGCCCCCTTGTGATACACTCTGCAGTGGGAGACACTTGTAGACAGAGGTGAGAAATCACAATTTAAAACATCATGCCTGACCTCCCCAACATGTTTCACCAGCTAGCCTGGCTTCATCAGGGGTTAGAGGTCCGGTCCCATGTGGTCTAAGCTCATTTCCTTTTATATCATGTTAGGTACACACCCTATTCAAGTGCTCACCAATTAGCCATCAGAGAATCTACAAAACCCACTCCCCCTTCCACTCTCCTGCATGCACACTAATAATATGTGCTGCTGTTGCTGCCCCCATGCTCCCATAACCAACAATCCTCAGACAAATACACATCTCCATAAACGGGTTAGCGCCCTATCTTACCATGCTGCCCACGTACTGTATCAATGGACATCTCTGCCCTGACTGTGATGGACTTCCGTCCCATTTCTCTCATATTATTGCGTCTGCGTGGCTCACCTTGAACGGATTAAGCAGAATAGGTGTTACATTTCACAGCACACTACCAGCTTTATCAACTCCCATAAACCCCTTCTCCTCCATGGCTAATATGCATAATCATTGGGAATATATACTCCATTGTACTGTACACTATTGTCATAGTTTCTTCCATAAAGCACTTCTCCTTTATATCTAATATACATATTCATTTTAATAAAGCTGCAGGCTTTATTAAATACATATTCCATTGTACTGTACACTATTGTCTTAGTCTATTCCCATAAACCACTTCTCTTTTATATCTAATATACATATTCATTTTAATAAAGCTGCAGGCCCTATGGTTAGCCCGCCCTCCCTCCTGCAATTTCACCTCCCACCTTCCCCATTAAAGATTCTTTCTTACAGGTCACGGCTAGCCACCTAATTCATTACGTCACAATGGGAGCATGCAAAAACGTTAGTACGTTCAAACTCTATTGCATCTGCATACATCTGTACTGCATATATTGTATTTAAAGTTAGCACAAAATCTACGCAGCGAGCAGAAACGATAAATCTATACATAAATAAATGTATACATGAATAGATGGTAATCTACTCCCGCGATCTTGCCCCAAGATCTATGTGGGAAAACCATACAGGAGTTTCGTCGTCGGATCTCAAAACATTTGAGAACTATTAAAACTAGAGGTGACACCCCCCTAACAAGACACATTTTGGAAGTACATAATGGTGAAATAGAGGTGCTCAAATTTTGGGGCATCTGTGTGAAAAAGTTAGGGGAAGAAAGGGCGATCTGGATGTAGTTTTGTTGCTGGACGAGGCAAGACAGATATACAGACTCAATACATTGAACCCTAGAGGCCTAAATGAAGGCTTTTCATTTTTCAGCATTTTTTTAAATCTTGCTGTTTCCCTATAAATTTAATTTTTTTGAAAAACATGATATATGTGTTTAATTTACGGTGATTTGAAATATAGCACGATTGAATTTTATGACTATGAAGACCCAATTCTTCACATAGTTCTTTTTTTGTTTTTTTTTCTCTCCTCCTTCCCCCATCACCCTCCCTGCCCCCCCTCTGCCCCCAAAGTTGTCCCTCGTTTTCCCTGTGTTTTGTAATAAAGTAGGTTTTGATCACGGGGGGGGCCACGGTTTTCCCTATTTAAAAAATTGGGAGGGAAATGTATATTGTTTCTGTGAATGGGGGTTTTTTTTGGGCCCAGCTGAATCATAGGGATATATGCACTTGCGTTTTTTTGGGGCAAGACGCAGCTCGGGAGTAGTTTTACCATCTAAAAAATATACATTTTTTAAATTTTAAAAAATTTTTATCAAAATTTTTTTGCTCGTGCGTAGATTTTGTGCTTTTTTAAATTTTTAAAAAATATAAGCAGTACAAAAATGTATGCGATGCAATAGAGTTTGAAAGAAATTAACATTTTTGCATCCCCCTTTGTGCGTAATTGTCACGATGGTCCAGCACCCCCCTTGCCCGGGCTGCGGGCGCACTCGTGCTGCCCCCCGTGGGTCCCTCCCCCCCTTCCCCCCCTGGCCGTCCCCCCCGGGTCTTTTTCCCGGCTTCCCCCTTACCTGCGGGCGCTCCCACGCCCTCCCGCCCCCCCCTGGCCGGCCGGTATCCGCTTTGCCCGCCCCCTTTTAGGTGTGCGCGCCCCGGCTCTCGGGTTTTTTAAAGGGCCATTCGTCCATTAGGGGGAAAAAAGGGGGCCAGGTGACCCTATTTAACCCCCTTCCCTTCCGGGTCACCTTTCCCGGGATCTTTATTGCCGAAACTCCCTTTTTGAGAAAGCGTCTTCTGCCTCGTAGCCTTTTTCCCCCTTTTAACAAAAAATTTTAAAGTTCCTTTTTTCTCGACCTTTTGAAAAATTTCCCGCCTTCCTGCCCCTCCTCCCTGTCCCCAAACTTTCGCCACGTCTCCCCCGATTTTGAAACCCGCATTTCCTTGGCTGCCCCCAAAGCAAGAAAGTCAAAAACAGTGGGGCCCGACCGGGGTAGTTCTCCGCCCCCCCACAAGTCCATCCCGCTTTGAGGGGGGGCTCGGGTTTGAAAAAAGGGTTTTTATTTAAAGATTCCCCCCTTTGGTACGGCTTACCCAAACGTTGGGGTTTTGGCCCCAGTGGATCCACTACCAGCATCCCTACGGAAAGCCCCCGGGGGGGACCCCGCCAAGGTTTCCTTTTCCCCCCCCCCGGTTAACCGGGGATTCACGGCGATATTTGGCCCTTTCAGCAGCCCAAAACAAAAATTTTCCCCAACAAGCCCACCCGCTAAACCCATTGTCCGCCATGCGGGCCAGCAGCTCCTGGCCTAACCAAACCCCCCCCCGACCCCCTTTTTCCCCCTTTGGGCCCCCCCCACCCCCCCGTCCCCCGGGGAAACTTTTTTGGGGCTGCGTTTACCCCTCCCCGGACAAGTTTAAAGGGGGGACCCCCCAAACTGTGCAGGGGATTTATTACCCAGTCCCTTTATGCACTTTGAGGTTTAAATTGGCGGGTAAAATTCCCCATTTAAAACGTTCAAAGGGTTCCCTTTCGTGGTCAGTCTACGGGTCCGGGAAGGCTCAAGCGGGGGCCCCAACCCCCCTCTGGGCCGGGGGGGATCCGGTGACGCCCGGGACCTCCCAGGCTTTCCTTCTGAGTTCCCCCAGTGTTTTGGGAAAGAGCCGCAGGGGCACCCTTGCAGAGACCCCCTCTACTGAACTTCCCGGGTTTGACTCCCCCCGGTGTCGACTCCCGGGGGGTTTTTTTTTCAAAACCCGGCTTAAAAGAGCGGGACCGGGGAAACGACGCGTCTATGTGTTTATTTTCAAAAAGGGCTTTTTCCGGCAGATTTTAAGGGAACCCCTAGGGGCCTAGGAGACCCCGTCCTCCCTAAGCGAACTGACCCACCTACCTTGGGAAACGATTTTTCGCTTCCCCGAGCGGTAAGGGGAAAACCCAACCCAGGAACGTGATTTTTCCCGACCAGGGGCCCCGTTTCCCTTTTCGCCGGGGCTCCGGTCTTACCAAAAAGACCACAGGGGGGCCATTTCCCGCCCCCCCCCAACCCAGTTAAAAACCCATCCCCAGGGGGGGCCCCGGGCACTTTCTGTCCGCACAGGACCCTTGCCCCCGCCGTGGGGCAGAGAAATTGTGCCTTTATTTGTGCCACCCCCGGATAAACTTTCGCAATGGTTGCCGCCTTTCCCCCCACACGGCAGGGGGAAACGCCCGCCCTGGTTTTGTCGGAGAGGGCCTCCCTAGGTGGAAACCCCTTTCCCCTCCACGCCCTTACTATGGAGGTTGAAAGGGCCCCCTCTGGTTTTCCCCGGCTCGGGGGTTTTTTTTCTGACCCGCCTTTCTAGATTGGAAACCCCCGGGAACTTTATTCACGCCCCCCTGGTTGTCCCAGTTTTCGCCTTCCCGGAACCCCCCCCCGGAGACAGGCCCTTTTGATTTCCTCCCCTGAGTGGTGAGCCCCCTTAGTGAGGCCATTTTGGTACCCTGACCAAGCCCTTGTCCCTCCGCGTGGGGGCCCTTTCACAAGGAGGGGAAAAACCCTTTTTTCCTCCCCTTTTGGTCCCTCCTCAGCGAAACCTCTTTTGGGGCTTTCCGTGGACTCAACCTTTCCTTTCCCCGCCCTCGACGGGAAAACCGGGGGGGTTTTTGCGCTGGGGTTTTGAATTTCCCGAGTCGGGTGTCTCTCATTTCCGTGAGAACCTGCCAAAACCCCCCCCCCCCCCCCCCGGGGGTTTTTTTTTTACGCAAGTCCTCATCACCCCCCCCGGAGTTGGTTTTTTTTTTTTGTACAGAAGAAGGGTGGGGGGGTTTTCCCGTGGCATTCGCTAAAAGGGGGCCCGAACCGAAAACCGTGAAAAAAACCCGGGAAAAATTGCCCCCCAAAATTTCCAAAATCTTTACCCTTCAGGGAGCCCAAAGGGTTTTTTCCCAAAAAATTTGGACCTGGCGGGAAACAAACCTCTTTAGGATCCGTGGGGGGAGATGGGTGGAAAACCTTTAAAACCCGCCGACGGTTTACCTTTGAGTATCCCGTAATGGCCCCTTTGGTCTGTGCAATGCTCCCACTTTTTTTTAGGGTTTTGTTAAAACATCTTCAAAGGGCCTCTTTACCCCGGGGTGTCCTTCGTTTTTCCCTTGGGTGACATCCCTTGGGTTTTCTCCCCCGACCTCCGGACCCATCTATCCAGGGGCCCTAGTCCGGCCCAAAGCCCCCCGCACAACCGCCTGTACGGGCCAAAATTTAAAAATGCTGTTCCATCAATCCAGTTTTGCCGGTTTTCCCCGGGTTTTTTTGTCTCCCGCCAGAGGCCTGCCAAAAGGGCCCCATAAGCTGTTTTGCTATCCTTTCAATGGCCCGACCCGGGTTTGACTCCGGCCATACAACCTTTTTTTTGGCCTTTTTCCAATTAAATTTCAGCAGTTTATAAACCCCCTTCTCTACATGGTGGCCCCCTATTTTGGTTTGCCAAACCCGGGAAAAAGGTAATCCCAAATGTTTTTGGCCCACCAAACGGCCGAAAGGCATTTTCGGATTTTTAAGTCCCGGGCCCTTTTTTCCCCCTTTCCCCACCTATTTTGTCAAGGGCCCCGACCCTGGAAGCCCTTTTTCTGTGGAGGTTGGGTGCCCCTTCCCGGGGGGGGCCGGAGGGTGTCCTTTCAAAAAAGGGTCCCAAAGGGGGAAAAACCCTCAAACCCGGGGTTTTTTTCTCCAAGAACCCCCTCGTTGGCTTTAGGGGGAACTTAAAGCTATTGGGGACCGAGAATTAATCGCTAAACAAAATGGCCCCGGAGGGGTGGCGGCAAACTCCTGGAGGGAGCCCCGTCATCCTTTTAAAATTATTACGGGTCCCCAAAAAACCCTTTAGTATCTCCAGTGGCCCAGCCCCCCTTTAATTCTCGGCCAAGGGACGGTGGTTCCCCTTTTTTTTTTTTTAAAATTTAACTTTTTGGATCCATTTTTGCCCACCGAATGGAAAAATCAGGGGGGGTGCCCTCTCTCGGCTCTGACATCCCCTTGGGGAGGGGGCCCCCAGCCCCAAAAACATTTTACCTCCGGGAAAGCCTGAATCCAAGCACACCCGTTCCCCCTTCGGCAGATTTCCCCCTTTGGCCCAAAACCTACGTTTGGGCCCCTCGCTGTGCAGGGGAATACTGAATTGGGCCCCATTGGCCCCTTTGATGGCCCGGAATTTCCCGGGCCCGAAGAAACGTTCCCAAAATTTATCTCTCGGTTTTTTACTGGTGGGCCCGGGTGGCTTTAAAATTATTAAGGATCCTTTCGTGGATGCCCCTTTTTACTTGTGCCCGGGAAAAAGGGAACCCCGCCCCAGTCCCCTTTCGGGGCTGCTGCGACCCTTTCCTAAAAGCCCAAATACCCCTTTGGGCCCATGTTCATCACCGATCTTTCCCTCCTCTTCGGGTAACACCGGGCATTAGGATAGGTTTTAGAAGGGGTGTGGGACTTCATCCCATCCCCGGGTTTTCCTTTCCGCACCAACCTTGCATCCCTTTTTTTTTATTCACAAAGTTTCCCCCTGCACTTCCCCGACCCCAAACCCCCACGTTTTTGATCGTGGGGTGCAGTTTTGTTTTCCCCCTTTCTGGCCGCGCCTCTGCTTTCCCATTGCAGGGGAAGTTAGGACTTCTCTTCCCCCTTTTTCCATCCCAATTAAAAAGAGAGAGGGGCAATCAGATTCTGGGCAGCTAATTACGGCCTTTTGTTTTCTGCCCGCCAGGTGATTGGGCCAAACCCCTAAATGGGCCCCAATTTTTTACAACCGTTGGACTCAGGGGCTTAGGGGGTCTTTTCCCCCTTTTTCATTGTTTATGGCCCACATCCCCGCCCTCCCCTCCCCTCCCTCCTCCTCCAGGTTCCCTCTGTAGATGCCTTGGTCCCCGACTTATCTGGCCCTTTGGGACGACTCGTCATCCCCCCGCAGCGTGGTGCCCCCCCTATGAAGGCTTAAAGGGGGACAGAAAGAGGGACCGGCTCCAACCTTTTTCTCCGCCCCGGGGGAAAAAGGTCCCGGCTGTCCCCCAAAAATGTCAGGTTAAAAAATTCCCCGCTACCCAAACCCGGGTCCGCCCCTTCCTTGGGCCCTTTGAAATTTTGAGCCGTATTAAACCCCGTAGCGTTTAAGCTCCGACCCCCCCACCCCCATCGGGGTCCCAAATTCCCTTTTTATGTATCCCTCCTGAAACCCGTCGTGTTGGAAAACCCCTTCTTTTCCCGAAAAGTTGCCCCCCCCTCTCCTGAGGCTGTAGCCTCCAACAATTTGCGGTTTAAAGAGATCTTGGCCCATGGGAAATCATTAGGGGAAAAATGGCCCAAATTTCCCGGGTTTATTGGGGGGATTCGGTTGGAGGAGAGATCATAGGGCCTGAGGGGAAAAAATCCCGGACCCGCGGTCTTGTTGAGATTCCTCCGAACCAAAAAAGAGGGGGAGGCCTGGGGGGGGGGGGGGGGGGTACTGTTTACGGTGGTCCCCGGGAGCCCCCCCGCCTTGGGGTTTTCGGGCGCACTCGTGGGTGGCCGCCCCCGTCGGGTCCCCCCCCAAAGGGGACTGCCGGGCCCAGGGTCGGGTCCCGGCCCTTCCCCCCCACCTGACCCGGGGCACCCCGCGTCCTTCCCACCCCCTGGCCGGCCCGGCCGCATGCCCGCCCGGGGCCCTTTGTTGCCCGGGCCGGCCCCCTCGGGGATTTAAAGGGCCAGTAAGGGCCCCATTATTGGGAAAGGCCCGGCAGGTGACCCTAAATTTTTTCCTCCTTCCTTCCGGGTCACCTTTTGCCGGATCTTTAGTGCCGTACTTTCCCTTTAGAGAAAGCGTCCTTTTGCCTCGTAGCCTGTTTTTCCGTGTACCGAAAATTTACGCTCCTTTTTTTCTCGACCACGGGAACCCCTTTGCCGCCTTTCCTGACCTCCTCCTTTTCCCGACTTCGCCTTTCGTCTCCCCGATTTTGTACCACCACTTCCTTGGCTGCCAAACCGCAACAAGTTTACAACAGTGGGGGCGACCTGGTAGGTTTTCCGCCGCCCGCAAGTCCTTCCCGCTTTGGGGGGCTCTGGGTGAAAAAGGGGGTTCATTGATTCTGCCCCTGGTACGGCTTACACCCATCGCTTTTACCTGTAAGAGAATCTTTCATGGGGAAGGGGGGGGGGGGTGAAATTTTCAGAAGGGGGGGAGGGGGGGGCTAAGCATAGGGCCTGCCCGCTTTAAATTTAAAAGAATTTGTAAAATTTTGATATAAAATAAAGTGGTTTTATGGGAATAAAACTAAACCCAAAAGTGTTTCAGTACAAGGAATATAATTTTAAAAAAACCCCGCAGCTTTTTTTAAAATAATAGTATAAATTTGGGATATAACGTGATCAATACCTATCATCATTACAAAACACAGGGAAAACGAGGGACAACGTAGAGGCAGAGGGGGGGCAGGAGGGAGATGGGAAGGAGGAGAGAAAAAAAAGACAAAAAAAGAACTATGTGAACTCTGATGCTTCTATAGTCATATATTCAATCGTGCTATATGCACTCACCGTACTTAATCACATATATCATGTTTCTTCAAAAATTATTATATAGGGAATCAGCAAGATTAAATAAATGCTGAAAATGAAAAGCCTTCATTTAGGCCTCTAGGGTTCAATGTATTGAGTATGTATATCTATCTTGCCTCTTCCTGCAACAAAACTACATCCAGATCGCCCTTTCTTTCCCCTAGCTTTTTCACACAGATGCCCCAAAATTTTAGCACCTCTATTTCACCATTATGTACTTCCAAAATGTGTCTCGTTAGGGGGGTGTCACCTCTAGTTTTAATAGTTCTCAAATGTTTTGAGATCCGACGACGAAACTCCTGTATGGTTTTCCCACATAGATCTTGGGGCAAGATCGCGGGAGTAGATTACCATCTATTCATGTATACATTTATTTATTGTATAGATTTAATCGATTTCTGCTCGCTGCGTAGATTTTGTGCTTAATTTTAAATACAATATATGCAGTACAGATGTATGCAGATGCAATAGAGTTTGAACGTACTAACGTTTTTGCATGCTCCCATTGTGACGTAATGAATTAGGTGGCTAGCCGTGACCTGTAAGAAAGAATCTTTATTGGGGAAGGTGGGAGGTGAAATTGCAGGAGGGAGGGCGGGCTAACCATAGGGCCTGCAGCTTTATTAAAATGAATATGTATATTAGATATAAAAGAGAAGTGGTTTATGGGAATAGACTAAGACAATAGTGTACAGTACAATGGAATATGTATTTAATAAAGCCTGCAGCTTTATTAAAATGAATATGTATATTAGATATAAAGGAGAAGTGCTTTATGGGAAGAGACTATGACAATAGTGTACAGTACAATGGAGTATATATTCCCAATGAATATGCATATTAGACATGGAGGAGAACAGGTTTATGGGAGTTGATAAAGCTGATAGTGTGTTGTGGAATGTAACACCTAGTCTGCTTAGTCCGTTCTAGGTGAGCCACACAGACGCAATAATATGAGAGAAATGGGACGGAAGTCTATCACAGTCAGGGCAGAAATGTCCATTGATACAGTACGCGGGCGCGGGCAGCATGGTAAGATAGGGCACTAGCTCGTTTATGGAGATGATGTACTTGTCTGAGGATTGTTGGTTATGGGAGCATGGGGGCAGCAACAGCAACACATATTACTAGTGTGCGTGCAGGAGAGTGGAAGGGGGAATGGGTTTTGTAGATTCTCTGATGGCTAATTGGTGAGCACCTGAATAGGGTGTGTACCTAACATGATATAAAAGGAAATGAGCTTAGACCACATGGGACCGGACCTCTAGCCCCTGATGAATCCAGGCTAGCTGGTGAAACATGTTGGGGAGGTCAGGCATGACGTTTTAAATTGTGATTTCTCACCTCTGTCTACAAGTGTCACCCGCTGCAGAGGGAGTCACAATGGGGCCTTATTTGTTTTGTGTCCATTAGATTAGGGACGACTGCCCAAGTAGGAGGCTTGGGATCCCTTACTGGGGTTAGTAAATTGCTGTATATATAAGGCTTTCCTGTCAATGGGTGGTGCTCCACCAGACTTGATAATAGAAAAGGAGCTATTCCTTCCTTCAGAAGTAGAAAGGGTTAAATGGTGAGGTTAGAAATCAGGTTTTTAAATAGTGTGTATAGAGGTTAAGAGTTATACATAATAAAAGTTACGTTTTAGTGTTTTATTGATAGAGAACTGATAGAGTTTAAGTTTGCCTATGGCAAAATAGTAAATATAGTGATCAAAAGTCATTTTCTGTTCTCTTGCGAGATTCCCATTTTTTTGGAGACTATTTAATAGATGACGAACACCAGCCCTGGCTCTCACTGCACCCACTGTAACTCCAGCCCTGCTAGCTGAAAATGCGTGATCCACGTTTACAGCCTCACCTGCCTTGATCAGTAGTTTCCTTCAACCCAGTTGACAGTAGAATGCAGGATTTTCAGACAGGCCTCGTTGACCTACTGGGGACCTCTGTTTTGTTTGCTTCAAATTCTAATGTCACGGTGGAACAATGTCACTAGTAGAATGGCAAGTACCTCTAGTCACAGCAGTATTGGAAAACTAGTTATTTTTAATATAGTATATTTCTTATTGAGAAATTTTATGATGATGGTCCATGAGGGCACCTGTGCGGGTTTTGGGTCATGCTGCGTTACAGGATATGGATAGTCAATATCCACTTCACTAAAATACTGCTTCAAAGACTACTTTCTTCCGGCACTTTTAATCTGTGGGTAGAGATGGGCGAATTTCTCAAAAATTCGATTCGTCGACTTTGCCGAATCTTCCGTCAAAATCCGTTTCGTCCCAAATTACTTCGGGATGAATCGCGTTAAAAAACAGCTATTTCCTGGCTGCAGAGAGCCTGTAAGGTGCTGTAGAACATTGTGGCATGCTTAAATATGCAGAGGGAGCTTGGTTTGGTCTTCATACAATGCTGTGTTTTAGTATGACACGCACATGACTGCCGCCGCTCTTAGAATCGCTTCACTCTAAAATTCCCTGGGCACTTACGGGGGCAAAACTGACCAAAAAACTGAAACGGGAATGCAGCCTGATAAAGTCATGGCAGCGCCAGCTGGAAAAAAACAAGCTGAGGGCTAAGATCCTACGATAGCGTCAAAGAACACAGTAGTAGGTTACTGGAGCCGCCACAGATCGCAGCACAGTAAGGGGACGATGGCAATAGCCACGCCAGGGAGCGGAATCTAAGTAGGTCCCGGTTTTCACCAGAGCCTGCCGCAAAGCGGGATGGACTTGCTGCGGCGGGAGTCTACCAGGTCGTTACCCCTGACGTGACTTGCTTGCGGTGGCAGCCGAGGTATAGCGAGGTACAAAATCGTAAGGCAAACTCGGAGTCGGGGACAAGCATAAGGTCAGGACAACTGGCAAGGATCATCGTCAAGGGACGGAGGCAAGAGGTATGGTACACGGATATGACAGACGAGGCTCAAGGAGGATGCGGAGGCAGTTTTTTCTGTCTGTAATTTGGACATACGATTCACATTCTTCATACTGAAGAAGCTCATCCAAAACCATTTTTGCAGCATTTGCTTGTTCTTCACTATTCCCGATTTGTACTAAATTCCATCACTAATGGCACCGAATGCAAAATAAGCACCTAAAAGTTAGGGTCTCCTTCAATTCCATATGCTGCATTTCAACAAATTGGTGTCACGCAGAAACTGGATTCAAACTACCACGTTTATACTTCATAATAAACTCCTTAGGAACTTTTTTAGGTATTAATGAAGAAGCTGATGGAGGTAGAATTGCCTTGGCCAAAAATGGTTTCGGAACGTTAGCAAACTGACTACGGGGATTTCTCTATAGTACTTGATTTTCCCTCCTCCCTTTCAGCAGCTGGAAAAAAAAAGGCTCCCATTTTGGACCGGTAGCGAGGGTCCAAGAGGGTGGAGAGCCAGAAGTCATCCCTCGGGCCGGATGGTGACTATTCAGCTGTCACAAGCCAGGCAAATCAGTATGCTACGGGCCATGTGCGCAGGTGATTCTGAGGGACTACCTGCCTCCATCTCCACTGTATACTGCCACAGTGCTTGGGGGACAGTGGCACAATGACTGAGTGTGGAGGTGGCACAAACAGGAGGAGGCCACAGAGTGGCACAATGACCTAGAGTGGAGGTCACGGCAGCAGCCACAGCAGCAGCATGAGGTCAGACAGTGGCACAATGACATTCTGGAGGTGGCAAAAACAGGAGTAGGCCACAGAGTGGCACAATGACAGCCAGTGGAGGGCACGGCAGCAGCCACAGCAGCAGCATGAGGTCAGAGAGTGGCACAATGACAGAGACTGGAGGGCACGGCAGCAGCCACAGCAGCAGCATGAGGTCAGAGAGTGGCACAATGACACAGTGTGGAGGTTATGGCAGCAGCCACAGCAACAGCATGAGGTCAGACAGTGGCACAATGACATTTTGGAGGTGGCAAAAACAGGAGTAGGCCACAGAGTGGCACAATGACAGAGTGTGGAGGTCACGGCAGCAGCAAGAGTATGAGGTCAGAGAGTGGCACAATGACACAGTGTGGAGGTCATGGCACCAGCAGCAGCAGCATTAGGTCATAGAGTGGCACAATGACAGAGTGTGGAGGTGGGTGGCAATACCAGTCCCTGGTAAAGATGGTGGTAGGCAGATGGAGAAATTGGCAGCAGATGTGTGGCATCAGGCGGGTGGGGGCATCAGAATAATGGCTGAGGCAGGTAGTTTGACTCATTTCTCAAAGTTTTGGTGAGGCGTCATGGCTGACGTAATCTGACGCCTAAGGCATTGGTGTGTGGAAATCCTGGCCGATCCATGCCTGATTCATCTTGACAAAGGTCAGTCGTTCCACATTTCCGAAAAAGCGGGTTCTCCTTGGGGTAATGATTGCACTGATGCCACACTACTGGCCGGGCAGGACAGCTTCTCCACTGCAAACTCGGCAAGTTGCGGCCACACATCCAGTTTTGCTGCCCAGTAGTCCAGCGGATCTTCTATCTGGGGTCGCAGAGTTCTGTCCAAGTAGGCCACCACCTGTTGGTTCAGGGTCTGCTCCAGGTCCTGCTCCTGCTGCTGCTGCTGGCGAGTGCCATCCTCACTAGGCGGGTGAAGGAAGCTGCTCATCAGCGACTTCAGACTTAGGTTGCTGCTGATGGAGCTGGTACTGCTTCTACCCCCCCAGCTTCCCACAGCACCCGCGGCAGTGGTACATGAGCGCTGAGGAACCCCCCCGGTGAGACCTGTCAGAGGATGGACCATGCTGCACATAGGCAACGGCCAACTGACTACGGACTCACAGCAGCTGAAAGACCACAATCACTGTCTGTTTCCTCCCTTCCATGCACTACCTTTGCATGACTACAGGGGTCGTTGGCACTCAGATGGACTTTACAGCCCATAACAGGTATTTGACTTGTGGCGATCACCTGAGGAGGCTTATATTGCACTACAGGTGCCACAAACAATGCATATTCTGCAATACAAACCTCACCACAATCAGCAGGCCTGCTAATGGCTGCGTCACCATTGGCAACCTCTATAGACACTTTGTCTGCCATGATGACCTTACCTGGCACCTCACCAGTGACAGAGGACACCTTTCCCTGTGCACACTTCTCACTGGCGCTTCCAAGCAGCAGACACTCTGCATCAATGGGTGGAGATGTTTCTTTCACATCCCCTATAACAATCTCTAAGGGAGAACTCTCAGCTTCTATCTGGGATACTACATCTTTCTCAACCTCAAATTCACACAATGAGCTTGAGTCAATAGCAGACACATTTAGAAATGGGACCTCAGTCATAGCATCCCGGCCATCCTCCTTGTGATCCTCCAACTTAGACACAAAATCGGCTGTGTTCACATTAGGCAACTCAGTCACCTTTTTACCCTCTGTAGGTTCAGCGGACATCTTACTGCAAATGGCATCCATCTGCCGTTCGCCCCAAACCACAGGACATAACACCTCTGAGATACAGTTAATATGTTTCTCCATCACCTGTAAGGAAAATATATCAGTTGCCTCAGAACCAGGCACTTATTTACCATCTGGGGATTTAAACCCTGCCGCTCACCTGCCTCTCACTAGGGCTCAAGCATACACCCACCTCTGTGGTGTCTAGCAGCTCCCTCCTTCCATCACTGCTATCTTTATGACCATGGCAGAAAAAGCTACTGGCAACACAGCAACGACTGGAGTAAAAGAAAGTCGTAGGACTACAGATCTCAGCACATGTTCTCTTTGCACAGGCATTTTCATCACTATCTGAGGCTGCATTCATGCAGGCATACACCTCAGAGTCCTGACACACCCTCATTAAATTAGTCTCCTCACACATTGTACAGTAGGAGAGAAAACATTCTCAGGACTTCCAGGCCGCACACTGAAACATGAAAGCTCCTCTCTGGGAGCATCAGCAGTCACACAGAACTGGTGGCCATCAATCCCTGGGCACGCATTACCTGCAACTTGCAGGCTACAATCAGGTACACATAGTGCGCTGGGGTCACCGGCAGACACACTCACCAACTGGACTCCATACACTTCACACACAGCTTCAGGGCCCGCACATTCATACGTTTTTATGGCAGGAAACGCAAAGGACACCTTGTTGCTAGGGGCAACAACATTAGCTCCTCGTGAGTCTGTAGTGTTAACCCATGTCTCCATATTGTCACACACTCCAGGACACACACTCTCTGCGATAGCTGCAGCACCAGTAGTTACTTGTTCACACAGTGCAGTAGCTGGAGCTAGCTTTGTGATGCCGCTAACCTCCCCCTGCACAGACTGTGTGACATCACTACTTGTTACCCATACATTTTTCTCAATGTTAACATTGTCAACTGCCACACTATTCATAATACAGTTTGTAACAGAGTCACTATTTCCCACAGGTAAAGCATAGTTGCCAACTTTTGAAAATGGAAAAGCAGGAGATCGAAGAGGGCGGCACACGTAGCGCGCCAGGGCAAAAAGATTGCATGGACACGCCCATCTTTTTTGTGTGCCATGCCCCTTCAAAAAGCCACACCCACTCCGCCTAACTGCATAATGGCTTTGGAAGAAAGCCAGGTAGATGCCCTTATAGCCAGGTAGTAGCCCCCCATAACCAGGTAGTGCCCCTTGTAGCCAAGTAGATGCCCCAATTTGTTAGCCAGGTAGTTGCCCCCTTTAGTAGTCAGGTAGTTGCCCCCTTTAGTAGCCAGGTAGTTGCCCCCCCCTTTGTTAGCCAGGTAGTGCCCACTTTAGTAGTCAGGTAGTTGCCCCCTTTAGTAGCCAGGTAGTTGCCCCCTTTAGTAGCCAGGTAGTTGCCCCCTTTGTAGCCAGGTAGTTGCCCCATTCTGTAGCCAGGTAGTTGCCCCCCTTTGTAGTCAGGTAGTTGCCCCCTTTAGTAGCCAGGTAGTTGCCCCCTTTGTAGCCAGGTAGTTGCCACCTTTGTAGTCAGGTAGTTGCCACCCTAAGTAGCCAGGAAGTTGCCCCCTTATTGTTGACAGGTAGAGCCCCCTTATTGTAGCCAAGTAGTTGTCCCCTTATTGTAGCCAGGTAGTTGCCCCCTTATTGTAGCCAGGTAGAGCCCACCTATAGCTAATACAAATAAAATAATAAAATACACTTACCTCACCAAGCTCCTGCAGCACGGCCAGCTCCTGACGATCTCCTCAGTGTCGCAGGGGGAGTGAGTGCAGCCGCGCGTCACACCCCCTGCGACGCTGATTTGTATGTACAGCGCACATCGGCCGGCGCTGTACATACAGGGTGAGGAGGGAGGAGGGAAACGATCCCTCCTGCCTCCTCCCTGCACAGTGACACGCACCGGGCGGGTGAGCGGACGCTGCGGCCACTTCACCCGCCTGTAGCAGTGGCCCGGCGGCGCCAGAGTAGCGCACCAGCACTACTCTGGCACCGCGGCGGGAGGAATGCCAACTCGGCCGGGAGGGGCGGGGGGGACCCCAATTAGCGGGACCCCCCCGCCAAAAGCGAGAGAGTTGGCATGTATGAGGTAAAGCAGCATGGGGGAAACTGAGTACACAGTCCAGAGTCCTGCTGCTCTCAGCACTTTTTACCTGCTCAGGCATCATGTCTGGGCCCTGCATGGTCCACCCTGGTTGTCACACAACCCATGCCTGGCAGTCCTAACACAGGTGTCACCCACAATACACCCCAGTGGAGCAGTCTTACCGGGTCCATGACGGGTCTGCACACCGGGTATGGCCTCTGGGAGCAGTCTGGACTTCTCCTGCTGACTGTCCATGTCAGCCATGGGCTGCATTCACCTTGAGCTCCAGGGCTTGCAGCTGCAACCTCTCTGGCCTCCTCCTGAGAGGGCAGCCAGGAGCACATCTCTCCACTTCGTGGCATCTCCAACATGGCTCCCTCTGCTACGCGGTGGTAGCAGGCTCCTGCAGGTGGTTGCCCACAGCAAGACACTGGTCCCTTGGCAACTTCATTTCTCCTGAAGGGGACCTCCTCTTTGATGGATGATACGGCCTCCTGGCCACAGGACATCCCCTCATGCACCTGTCGACCTGTAGGCATCCATTACACCAGTCAGGTTGGTTGCCTTTGGCAGCCGTCTTTTCCATCTTTGGCTCCGCATCTCCAAACACCAAGGCAGCTTGGTTTGCAGTTAATCCTCTTTCCTCATACCGGGGAATAGCATTGAGAAGTGCCTTTATCGCCTCTTGATCTGCTTTAAACTGTGCCTGTAGCTTCTCAGTGTCCTCTCGTTGTTTAGCTACTTGCTGGGCCCACAGTTTATTTTTCTCCTGCTGCTGGGCATTTGCCTGCACCAACTGGGCAAGCAGCTCCTCCATTGCGAACAGATTTTTTCAGACAGCAGCAACAGTCTCTTAACACAAAGTCTTATTTAAACACTGCTTCCCAAACAGGCCTCTGGCCCTTTAAATTTTGCTGCAGCAACTTTGAACTTGTGCCACTTTTGCAACAATTCTTGCACCACTGCGCCACTTGTCTGTAGCCCTTCAGGCACCACCTGTGTCAATACTTGCAAGTTAACGTGCCAATTCTGCCCGCATCCTCCACCATATGTAGGACTCACACTCGTTCGGCCGCCATCTTGGATCAGCCGGGGATTAATACAGCTCCAGAATCGCCGTCTTTGGTAAAACGTATTGGCACGCTGACACCAGGCTTCTGTTTTATACTGGCCTCAGCCAGCTTTATTCAGGTATAGAATACAAAAACATAAATAAACTCCTCGGCCGTCTAGCCACTAACTAAACATTCAGGTATAGACCCTACCTATCAGTGGTCTGGATCTACCATCCAGACCCACAAAACACAGTATCCTCACTGTACCTTTTTAGGCTTTCCTCAAGCCTCTGGGGGGCCAGAGCCTCTCCTCAGCTCTGCTGCCACACCAAACTCCAGGTAGCAGACCACGCCCCCCGATCACCTGTAGTAGGAAGCCTCTTATAGCCCTACAGGGACTGGCCCAAAACTTGGCCTGGAACGTGGGGACGGCCTCCCACCCAACGCTACGACCGTCCCAGGAAAGGAGACCCATACCTGGCTGCAAGGCAGCCATTCTAGCTACCTGTGTCAGTAACCTATACTCACTGACACCAGCAAGTCTCCTTCCCCCACCGAACCCAGATATTTGGTGGCACGTTTGCAGCAGGTACCCTAGTGGCAGAAACCAGTAACTGCACACGGTCAGTCTGCCACAGGTGGAAAGCCAGAAGTCATCCCTCTGACGGATGGCGACTATTTGGCTGTCACTAGCCAGGCAAATCAGCATGCTGTGGGCCATCTGCACAAGTGACTCTAAGGGACTTCCTGCCTCCATCTCCACTGTATACTGCCACGGTGCTTGCGGGTCATCTGCCTCGTCTTCCTCATCTCCATCTACCTCCTCCAGCTGCTCCTGCTCCTCCACTCCTGTCACCTGGGTAGAAAAACCACTCATTTCACCAGACAATGCTTGTGCCCCAATGTCCTCCTCCTCCAGTTCAGTCCCCACCGGACTCATGTGGCCGCAAGATATAGTCGCCACATCTCCAGTACCCTGCCCAGACAGATTTTTCAGCACATGAAGCAGTGGAATGACGTTATTCATCCCGTAGTGCTGGCGACTGACAAATAAGTGGCCTCCTCAAACGGCCTCAGCAAACGGCAGGTGTCATGCATGAGCCTCCACTGGCTGACATCAAAGTTATGTTGGGGGAGGCCGTTCTGCCACTGCAACTTGAGGAGGGTGTGCCTGGCTTTGTAGGAATGGATGAAGTGCATGCACAATTTCCTGGCCATTTTCAGAATCCTCTGAAGATCGATGAAAGACTTCAGGAACCTTTTCACAACCAGATTGAACACATGCACCATGCAGGGTGCATGGACCATCCCTCCTCGGTGCAGGTCATCCCTCCTCGGTGAACACCATGTTCCTCCCATTGTCCGTCACCATGGTTCCGATTTGCAGTTGGAGCAGAGAAAGCCACACATCGAGTTCTTGCTGCATGACACAGAGCATTTCCTCCCCTGTGTGACTTCGTTCGCAAGCCAGGTGTAGAACTGCGTGACACCGTTGTGCCCTACACATGTGGTATTATGGAGCAGCACTTATGGAGGCTGAGATGGTGGTGGTGGTGGTGGAGGAGGCGGACATTGGCGCAGGAGCAGCAGTTTGACAACGTGGAGGAGAAAGCGCCGTCTCCTGTCCAAGTTGTTGGTGTGGCTGGGCAGGAAGCACATTCACCCAGTGGGCCGTAAAGGATATGTACTGGCCCTGACCAGCCCTGGCTCCAGACGTCCGCGCTGATGTGCACCTTGGAACAAATCGATAAGCTCAAGAACTGGCCCACCTTCTGTTCTACTTTTTTGTGAAGGGTTGGTACTGCCTTTTTGGAAAAGAAATCACGGTTTGGAACTCTCCACCTCGGCTCGGCACAGGCCATTAGTTCTCTGAACGGTGCAGAGTCCACCATTTGGAAAGGGAGGGACTGCAGTACCAACAACTTGGACAGGAGCACGGTCAGCTTCTGCACCTTAGGATGGTTGGGCACATACTGTTGTCTCTTTGAAATCGCCACGATGAAC
Organism: Phyllomedusa bahiana; assembly: GCA_025379985.1. Classification (NCBI taxonomy): domain Eukaryota; kingdom Metazoa; phylum Chordata; class Amphibia; order Anura; family Hylidae; genus Phyllomedusa; species Phyllomedusa bahiana. Next base: position 67,264 of record JAODAL010015518.1, read on the forward strand.
GACTGCTGGAGCCATGAGTAGCGAGGAGCAGGAGCATCTGGACCGGGAGATGATGGCAAAGAGAAACAGCTCCCTTCTGCAGAGGTGGTGGAGCCTTGACTGGCTGAAATGGCATGAGTGCCACTGGGCGCTGCTGCTTCTGCTGTTGCTGCGGCGGCAGGATGGACCACCACATCTGAGCCACGTTTCTCCCAAGCCACCAGATGGTGACGCTGCATGTGTTGATGCAGGGCCATGGTGCCAACGTTAGCTCCCTGGCCATGCTTCACTTTCTGCCAACAGATTCTACATATACCCATATTCGGCTCCTCAGTTGTCTTAGCATAGTACTGCCACACCACCGAGTAGCTGATTTTACCGCCAATGCTGAGTTACTACTACCACCGCTGCCTCGCTGAGCCCCTATGCCACTACTTTCTTGGACATGTGAAGCGGGTTTCCTACCCCGTGGCTGTTTGGCTCCCGACATCACACTGCTCCTACCCTGCTGACTCACAGCCACACTACAGATTTGCTGGCTGAGCCGCTGCCTGACGTGCAAGCTGACGCCCTTTTCTCCTGACGATGATGAAGCCCTTGCTTCACCCAGCTCCCAAGTGCGGTCAGCTATATCATCATCGATAATTGTTTGATCTTCACTGCTGTCCTCCTCAACGGTCTTGGTATCCTTAGGCTGACCCCTCACCACACAAACTCCCATGCCACTCTCCACATCCATACTTTGACGCCTACTGCAAGAAGCAGGGAATGTCGGCCCCATTTCTTCACTGCCAAGTAGCTGCTGACTGTCCTCAAATTGTTCATCCTTGCTGTAAAGTGGCGCTGAGCCCAGACCACATAGTAGATCTCTGGCTGAGGGAACCAGACAGGACAGAGGCAGGTTGAGGACAGGTGAGAGCTGCTGAGCCACTTCCGGGCCATGCCAACTAAGGGTTGTGTCTGACGTTCCCACCGACTCTTGGCTGGGGTTGTCAGATGTCATCTGGGAGGAAGTGGATGACCTAGTCAACCAATCAAGAACCCTTGGGTTGCTGGTCAACACATGGCCGCTAGATGACACCGGCAGTTCTGGCCTCACTGAGTGACCCCTGCTGCGACTTCCCCTTACTGTGCTGCGACCTGTGCCTGCTCCAGGAATGTTTGTGCCTTTGATATAAATTGTGCTACAGAAATCACCAGGAAAAAATTAACTGGTAGGTGGTGTGTTAAAATGCAGTGTATTTTACTGAAAACAAAAGCAGAAACACGCTTAATTAACCTTCAGATATAAATTATGCTACAGGAATCACCAGGGAAAATTTCGTCTTTGGCGTTGAAAAACACAGTTTCTTTTACTGATTACAATAGCACAAATACACTTAATTAACCCTTGGATATAAATTGCGCAAAAGAAATGAGCAGCAAAAAATTCACTGGTATGTGGCTTGTAAAAACGGCATTTCTTTTACTGACTACAAAAGCAGAAACACGCTTAATTAACCTTCGGATATAAATTATGCTACAAGAATCACCAGGAAAAATGTTGTCTTTGGCGTTGAAAAACACAGTTTCTTTTACTGAATACAATAGCACAAACACGCTTCATTAACCATTGGATATAAATTGCGCAAAAGAAATGAGCAGCAAAAAAATTAACTGGTATGTGGTTTGTTAAAACGTTGTTTCTTTTACTGAATACAAAAGCAAAAACAGGCTTAGACAACTTTTGGATATTCAATGTGCTCCAGAACTGACCAGATAGCATTAAAATGTATATGCAGCAGAATTGGACCCACACTGGACTTCACTTACAATACCACACAAAATCAAAATTAGAACGGAAGAGCAGCAGTCTCTGATAAAAGCTGTGACACTCCCCCAAAAAATCGCTGTTAAAAACTAATTTCTTTTGTGTGAGATCTCAGCTACTGCAGCTGCAGCACGGCACAGAGAGAGGAGTGTGAGCTGCCAGCGTCGCGTCCAGACTTAAATAGTGCAGTGACGTCACAGAATCCCGCCAGTCTCTCATTGGATTCATCTCTGCACATTTCTTTGAGGTTGTTCCTTTCTTCCTCCCAGAGTTATTTGCTCCAGGTAACGCCATGTGCTTGCGGCCATTTTAACAATTAAAAACACGCATCGTTCCCGCGAATTACCTCAAACTTCGACTTCGTTCAGAACCGAAGTTTTCCTGAAATTCTAAACAAAGTCCACTTCGTTAGAATCAATTCGCCCATCTCTATATGTGGGTCATGTAGATTTAAGGGTCATGAGGATAGGTCCTAGTCTGTCCCTATTATTCCTGTCTATTCCCTAACCTATATCAGGATTGTCGCCCCAATAAAGGGCGGTCCCGTCCGGATCCTAGCCCTCAAGTACTGTTGACCCAAACTCTATATTAGCAAAAGAAGTCCCAACATGTTTCGATGTCCCTAGATTACATCGCTTCAGGGGACGGTAAGGGAAAATCTCAAAGACGAAGAAAGCAGAAGAGCATATATGTATTAGCGTCAACAGTGAAAATTACATACGCCTACATAGCCAAAGTGTGGTTTATGGTGTTAAATATCCACCTGTTTGTCTGGACGCTGGCCTGGACCCCCGGAGACAGTTTCCTGGATAATAATTATCTACAGGGTATATAGCCACTGAGGCTATATAAAAGGTCTAAATGACCAAAGCCACCTTTTCCAACCACTGATAGCAGTCAGTGATTTTAAAGGGGGGTACAGTATTACCCTGGAAGAGCTGTGTCCTGGGGTATGGTCACTCCCAGATAGTTACACAGCATACTGTGAGTGCACAATCATAAGACATGCATACATAAACACACAGTATCCCACCTTAAATATTTTGTTAGTGTACAAGTTATAGGTGGCATCACACTGGTAATACTGTCATACCCAGGATGTCCTGAGTCTCACATCAGACACCCCTCAGAGGTTATAGGTTTAAGCAGACCTGTATAGTGGGTATAAAGGGTCCAAAGGCTCACATATAGCCGTCACCCCCAATGGAGCCTCACAAGCAAGTGTAAAGGACCCACCAGGTCATCATAACCAGCACCCCCGATGGAATCCCATAACCTGTTCAGATGGGTACAAGTCCATAACCGGGGGTCCCCAAGGAGGCAGGTCTGCATCCAGATTAGTGCTTTCCTAGCTCATGTGTCCGCTCCATAGCGCGTGTATACCGGCGTGTGTTTGCCGGCCGCGCTCTATAAAGGCCGCAGTGACTTCCGGTATCTTTTGACGTCACCGGAAGTGACGCGACGGACACTCGGTCTCGTGTTACACGGGACCTGCTGTTAACTATTGGTTTACCGCAATGAAAAACAAGAAGTTTAATGGCAGAGACACAAAGCGGGCGAAACAGATCCCAACAGCCACGATGATGGTCACTTACAATCTTACAGAGAGACTAAACATTTTCCCCCATAGGTAGGCAAATAGAAGAGACAGTCCCTATATACTCAGTTCCCATAATGGGTAGGACACAGAGGCCCAGGGCATCAATGGTATAGGCCGTATATAGATATCCCCAGTCACCAAACCCCCCCCAAAAAAATCAAGGTATATATAGGGTCAGACGGTGGTGGCTATACATAGCATCATATTATGTTGTTGGCGAACAGAAAATTCAATGCCCACACTTTCATTTAGGAAGCAGTGTGTCTGCACTGAGATAGTATATGTCTGCACCTCCACATGAAATCCTCATGTTGGGGGGAGTGGGGGATGGTCCTAGAGAATGGCATAAATGGACCAGGATCGGAAGTTTAAAGGAGATAACGATATTAGAGATACTCCACCACTATATTCAAGTGGTGGAGCAGTGGGGACAAACCTCAACTAGAAGTTGTATTAGGACGAAGTTCTACCCTAGTTATTTATAGAAAGCAGCAGAAGTCCAATCTTTCATTCAGGCCGTCTGGTACCGTGGTCTTTAATCTAAAGATCCATTCAGTCTCTTTCTGTAAGTGAGACCTATCCCAGTTCCCCCCCCCCCCTAGATGGTGGGGGTACATTATCAAGAATCGTGAATTTTAGACACTTGGGGTCTCCAGCATGAGAACCACAAACATGTCTAGCCAGTGATGTTTCACGGTTATTCCTAATATCGTTCAGATGTTCCCCGACTCGTCTCCGAAACTCCCGGATTGTTTTACCTATGTATTCTAGGCCGCATTGGCATGTGGCTTTGTAGATAACCCCTTTGCTTTTGCAATTGAAAAATTTTGTGATTTTGAAGTCCCTATCAAGGATATTACTATGGAAACTTTTTCCAACTTCAATATACTCGCATGCCACACAGCCACTACATCTATAGATTCCCGAAACTGGTTGGCTCAGCCAATTTTTAACAGGTTTCGTCATGAAGTGGCTGTGTACCAGGCGGTCCTGGAGGTTCTTGCCCCTCCTATATGTAACGTGGGGGTAATCACCAACCACCTGTTTGAGATCCCTGTCCATTTGTAAGATCGGCCAGTTCTGGGAGATTATTTGTCTCACTTCCCGAGCTGCCCCATCAAAATTGCCTACCAATCTAAATATTTTCTCTGCCTCTTTCGGTTTTTTGGTAATTAGGAGATTTTTCCGATTGCATTTCAAGGCATGTTGGTAGACTTGTCTTAGAATTCTATCAGGGTATCCTCTCTCATGAAACCTTTGTCTCAGCTCCTGTGCTTGCATCTTAAAATCATTGGGGTTTGAACAATTGCGCTTTAACCCGAGGTACTGTCCCTTAGGTATGCCCTTTTTAAGCGGTATTGGGCGTCCAGACAAACAGGTGGATATTTAACACCATAAACCACACTTTGGCTATGTAGGCGTATGTAATTTTCACTGTTGACGCTAATACATATATGCTCTTCTGCTTTCTTCGTCTTTGAGATTTTCCCTTACCGTCCCCTGAAGCGATGTAATCTAGGGACATCGAAACATGTTGGGACTTCTTTTGCTAATATAGAGTAAGGGTCAACAGTACTTGAGGGCTAGGATCCGGACGGGACCGCCCTTTATTGGGGCGACAATCCTGATATAGGTTAGGGAATAGACAGGAATAATAGGGACAGACTAGGACCTATCCTCTATTCTCATTAGTCCCCAATATATGTTTTGTCTGTACAAGTCGTCTTTTGTCTCTTTGTATGTTGGTTTTCTTTTTGTGTGTTCCTAGCCATTTTTTAAGGATTTATATTAAAAGTTAGGTTTTAGCACAGATTTTTCCCATTAAGTTTTTCATCTAGATTTAAGGGACATGCTGCAGTCCAGGACAGGCAAAGTCAATGTCCAGTACAACTAAAATGGTGGTTCAAAGACTACTTTCTTCTGGCACTTTTTAATCTGTGGGTCATGCGGGTTTTGTGGTCATGCTGCGGTCCAGGACAGGCATAGTCAATGTCTTGTTCAACTAAAATGGTGGTTGAAAGACTCCTTTTTCAGTCACTTTTCAATCTGTATGTTATGTAGATTTAAGGGTCATGTTGCAGTCAAAGACAGGGATAGTCAATGTCCAGTTCAACTAAAATGATGGTTCAAATAATACTGCCTTCTGGGACTTTTTAATTTGTAGGTCATGCAGGGTTAAGGGTCATGCTGTGGTACAGGACAGGGATAGTGCATGGTCTGTGACTTTTATTCTGTGACTTTTGTTGCCTAATAGTCTTGCCTAAGATGTAGCACGTATCCAGTTTACTGTTGTGGATGTTAATTACAGCTTCTCCTCCCCTGTTTGGGTGTAAGAATGAAGCTGTTGTTGCTCTCCCATAGACTTTAATGGTCATCGGCGATGATCTATCATCGGCTATCGGATATCGGCATGATAATTGCCGATATCGACTATCGATCCGATAACGATAGTTGACACAATCGCTCATCACTATTTATCTCTTTTAATTATCACTTTCCTCAATGATTTAAATCCTTAATCCCTGGAAGCAGCACATGACAACAGAAGGCACCCAGTCACAAAATCTGAGAGGAGTATGAAAAGAGTAGTATGACTGGCTTCACCACTAAGCACCTGCATTTCTCTTACTGAGCTGCAACATCTTTTTAGGAGAGCACAGGCTATAGCTGTCAGCACTAGCCTCCAATTAGAGAGCAATTCAGTGGCATTGCTACATGGGCCTCAGTAGTCGCATTTGGGACTGGGTCTCTAAGCCAGGAGGCCCACAGGCCCATCTTGTTATCCAGTTCTATCGTCAGGTCACATGGACACAGTAATACAGGGATTGGCTAGGTCTGATTCCAGCCCCTTTTATCACCTAGTAAAAAAAATTAAAATAAAAAATATACACATCATAGGTATCACAAGATCTGTAATGCTCCAGTTTTTAAAATTAAAAAATGGATAAGTAAAAATTTTATATTTTTTTGTTCACCCAACCTAACAATAAAAAGTGATAAAAGAAAAGTGATCAAAAACTCTAATGATACCAAAGTAAACACCAATTTATCATGGAAATAAAAATCCCTCATATAGCGCCATCAGCAGAAAAATAGCTTCAAGAATATTGTGACTTAAAAGCGTGATTTTTTTAAAAGGGTTTTTAAGTGGCAAATATTACTTATTCACATGAGGCAATGCATGTAAAAGGGTTGTATCATGTTGATATATTTGATTACTTAAAGGGGTTTTTTAAATTTGGTAAAAAATTTAAAATGGGGTCAGAGTGGGTGGAAAAAAAGTTATATTTATCTACCTGTCCCACACCTCTGCAAGTGGTTCCTGTGTGTTGGGGCAAGAACCCAGAGGTGAAAAGGAGTCGCAGCAGGTAAAATTTTTTTTTTTAGCTTTTTCTGCAGCCTGTCCCCATTTAAAATTAATTTAATTTAATTTCATAACCCCTTTAGTAGTAATAATGGATTAGGGCATTACTAGAGAGCAACCATTAAAAATTTTTGGTTAAAGAGGGACAAAAAAAATTTTTTTTTCTACACAGGTGGCTTCTGCTGCCTATACCAGTATCCGATTTTTACTAATTTTAATAAATGAGGTCAAAAATATGTTAGACTAGGTTCACATCTGTGCTGGAGGTTCCGTTTGGAAAAAAACACCACCATTTTGGGCCTTGTTCACAGCTCAATGACTGTACCAGACTGGGCCCAGGAGCAGGCATCTCTAGCCTTATATGCACCTGGGAAAAAAAGCTCAAAGATCCCACAGTAGGGGAAACCCTTAATGAAAGACTGACTTAGCTTGGTCCCTCTTCCCCACAAAGATGCGCATGCAAAAATAGCCACAGTATAATGCATTTAGAGGACTGGAAATGAAAAATCCCTATTAAACAACCATCACACATCTGGGCATGGGGGGGGGTGGTGGGTATTACAATTGCATACAGATAAAAAGAATACATAAGGGTTTTGAAAACTTGTGGTGTCCGTGGCTTTAGCCTCTTATGAACCATCTAACAGATTATTGGGGTGCCAGACTTCTGGGTATCCAACACAAAAAAATTGTCCCCCTACTCCCCCAGCTGTTGGGAGATAAAAAATGTATATGGAAAATGTTAAATATGAGGTTTTATTGGTTCGGGGCCCCAAATACGAAAATCGTAAGCCTCTTTACGGCTCCTAGTCTTGCGGCCCCTTCAAAAAATTTACAGAAAAATATAAAAAATTTTAAAGGGCCCCATTACTTACTTTAAAACCCCCCTTTTTTGGCCCCTTGTTTTAAGCTTGGCTTGTACTGGGGACTGGGCCAGAGCAGACATCTCTACCCTTTGTTTTGCCCCTGGGAAAAAAAGCTTAAGGTGCAGCAAATTGTGAACAACCAAAGATCCCACGCTAGGGGAAACTAACATGAACAGACTGAATTAGCTTGGGTCCTGTTCTCAAAACAGCATGCGAAAAGCCACAGTATAATGCATGGATGACGCAGAAATGCAAAAAATACAGTTTTTGGCGGGTGCCCCCCCTTCGGGGTTCATAGTCACCCCTAGCTCCCTCTTCTACGACCGAGGTTCTGTTTGGAACCTCGGTCGTAGAGGTAAAAACTGAAGCCATGGGATCCAGTCACAACAGAGATCCACGGTTTCTGTTGTGCTGTCCATAGTTAAGACAGAAAAAATAATGCTAAATAATGCAGAGTTTTAACACTGGATTGGCAATAGATTCAAGAACAAAGTTTTGTTTTTTTAATTCAATTGGATCCATTTTTTTTACGTCTAACAGCACTTTTACAATAAACTATTAAAGGTTAAGAATAACCTTTTTCCCCCCCTTTTATTCTTATCTTTATTAAAATTATAATTATAAAATGATAATTATATCTCTTGAAAAAAATTAAATACTAATCTTAATTTTGGTTTTAAATTCACAAAGAAAAAAAATTAATGACTTTTTGGTGGATGAGAATTTAATAAAAGATAATCAATTTAGTTTAGCATTCTGGAACTAAATTTTATCGGGCCCGTTGAAAATTTTAAAATTTATGCTCAAACCCTTGGGAAAAAAAAACAGTACTACAACAGTATTACAATTAATATTCTTTCTCCAAAGAATAAAACTGAAAAAGATAAATAATAATGCCACGGCTACAGTCAGCACAACCATACACGCTGTACACAACTGCTCCTTGTGACATATGACTTAGTTGTTGTGGATGGTAACAAAGGTTATATATGTGTGATCCTTTGTGTCTATATTTTAATGTTTTAATCAGTATAATAAAACCCCAATTTCTTTTAATTTTTTTAAAGTGCCCGTATAACCCTACACTTTTTTTAGTGTTAAAAATGGCCGCATTTAAATCTGTTTGCAAAAAAATGTTATAGAACTATTATGTAAATGTTATTTCCCTCACAAGATGGCGTCGTGTCCAGACACACCCAGAATGCCAAGTTTTCGCCCAGTTAGGGTGTTTTTTTTCTCTCTAACAAAGAGAAAGGAGGATATTTTTTAAAATTTTAGTAAGAAGAGCCAATCAAGAGGGTTTATGTTGCTTAAGGAAGGTGTACACCCCCGGTCTGATAAAAACCTTGAGTTTGTGTAATAAACGGAGGAGAACTCTTTTGTCTGAGAAAGTGTCAGGCTGGGATTTCTTTGGCACGTGCTAACTAATATACTGATTTGGTCCCCTGCTGGAAAGTAGAGCCCTTTTGTGGTTTCATCTACAACGAAGGTCCAGGAGGAACCTTAACTTTACATGACTAATCAATGTGATAACTAACCAATCACCAGTCTGAAGTTATCAACTTGCTCATGAAGTGGATGCTTTTTGTTTGGAATATAAATATTCATTACAAGTTGAAAAAAAGTGTTGTTTTTTCTAGTTAAAAATCTTAATAGACGTTTTCATTGTCAGAGGAAATTGTCATGGTGAATTCACTAACAGAGTTCAAGAAGGGCTTTGATGCATTTCTGGAGCGTGATAATATAACAAGTTATAGTGACTGGGATTCTGGAGAAGGGTCTAGATACATTTCTAGATGTAATAATATAACAAGTTATAGTGACTAGGATTCTGGAGAAGAGTCTGGATACATTTCTAGATGTAATATAACAAGTTATAGTGACTAGGATTCTGAAGAAGGGTCTGGATACATTTCTAGATGTAATAATATAACAAGTTATAGTGACTAGGATTCTGGAGAGGGGTCGTTGATCCAGGGATTTATTCTGATTGCCAGATTGGAGTCGGGAAGGAATTTTTTTCCTAAATGAGGACAATTGGCTTCTATCTCATGGGGGGTTTTGCCTTCCTCTGGATCAACACTTTAACACTTTAGCAACACTTTAGCAAAATGGGCTGAACTGGATAGACGTATGTCTTTTTTCGGCCTGACAAACTATGTTACTATTATCACTATCATAATGTTTAACTGCACTTTTTTCTGGCACAGAAAAATAGAGCAAATTTAGTTACTAATGACTATATTTACCCTGTTGTTCCCTATAGATCCACTGCAGTATCCACTGGGATACTTTTTTTCAGGTATCTTAACTGCTTCCCATGACGGAAGACCCATACCCATTTAGGCTTGGTGTTGTGAACCCAGCCTAACATAGGCATATTTGGTACTCATAAGGTTGAGTTCACACGGTGATTGCGGTGCACACCTGTCTGTGCCATAATACGCCTGTTGTTGAAAGTACATGCAGTAAAGTACATACAGTATATTTTTATCTGTAAAAAAATGCTTAAAGTATTCCCCTATTGTAGTTCCTTCATAATAATAGTCTTTAATTTGTGCCTAAAATCCACAGCAGTTTATTTTACTGTATACCATAGTTTAAACTGCAGTTTTTCAAACTCCATCTACATATAGTGGAACAAATCTGTGAAGAATTCAAGGCATGCTACAGATTTTAAAATCTGTAGCATGTCAATTCTGTTGTAGATTTGGCCTAAATGTTTACATGTGGATTTGCATTCTTTGCAATGCACAAAGTGAAATCTACACCCATTATTATGGATTTGCAACAAATCTGGTGGCATTTGTGAATTTACTTTACAGCATGTACGAACTGTACTCCCTTCTAGGGTTTGTTCACACCTGGCTTATTTTCTGCATTTTTTTTTTGTACAAATTACAAGAAACTAAACTGATGTTATAAAAAAAGAAATAAAAGGCATGCCAACAACTGCGTAGAAACACCATGGGCTTCATGTGTGAAAACTGTCTAGGTCTAAGACTTTCTTAGTTGCCCATAACAACCAATCAGAGATCCCTTTTCATTTCATATAGTGCTCTAAAAAAAGGAAAATGGAGCTCTGATTGGTTGCTATGGGCAAGAAAGGAAGTCTTTGACCTAGACAGTTTTCATACATGTCTCCCTTAGTGCAGATATTCAGTTATACACATTGAACTTCTTCATTCTTTCACATAGTGATCAGTCAGCTAAAACACTTTCATTTATTTCCTTTAAAAATAACATTATCCAAACACCTACTTAAGGCATCTCAAGTAGATTTTATTCCCATTAACAAAATTGGTTTATAAAATCTAATGTTTGGATGTTTATGTAAAAGCAAAAACAGCATTGCCACCAAAATGCAGTCCTCAAACATTAGCTCTGAATTTAATGGAAGTAAAGTACAGAATCCCACAAATACTGTCAACAGAATAACTTGGATGCTATAAATTATAATACAGAATTTACTTACAATATAAATGAGTCATGATTACCTTTTAAAAATATGACCCATTTTGCATTTTCTACATCAATAAACTTCCTCTAAGAATAAAAAAAAAATATATATGACCCAACTATTACAGATAGTATAAATAAATAATCTAGTTGTACAACAAATATGTGTTTATTCCTATCTAGCACTATAGACTATATATATTGAGAGGATTGCAAAACATTGCCTTGGAGAAAAAATATTTAGTTCTGTGGACAAAGTGGATTGTTTTGCTAGCCTATTTCCTTATCGTCATACGTATTTGTACATTTGTGTGGTTTTTAAAGTAGTGAATGATAAAACTGTAACCTTGTCAGACCTACGTGAAAGTCATTACATAGGACTTATTGTTTTGGTAACAAACTTACCACCATCAAGACAGAAAGTGCAACTGGAGTGATAAACATTGGATGTTGATATATAAAACATGTTGGTACTTAAACTTATATGAACTCAGTGTATTCACGTACTTGTGACGACTGCAATATATGTGGTTTCCTTCCTGCTAGAACTGGGTATTGCCATCAAACCCTTTCCCAGAATACATAAACTATGAAGCACACTGGCTATCTTTATTGTGTGTAAACACAAGTAAAGATGGGTGTTCCATTGCCAGAGGCTAAAAGTAATATCTGGAAAATCCCGACAACATGACTGCTCTTCAAATAACCTTGAAGGGAAAATATAAATTAGGAATTCTAAAAGCAGTAAATTATTTCCACTGCAGTAGAATGATAGCAGTAACTTATTTTACTTCACAACTTACAATCCTTTTCTTGGTTAAATTTTATAGAATCTGAATTTAATTCTTTAAAATATACCAAATGCTTTCTTTCATACATTTCTGTTACAGCTGTTGCAGTGCCTGGTGCCTTACAGTGTGCAAAAGTTGATCCTCTAAAAGTTTATAAAATAAATCATGGCTCATATGACACTTTTTTAATCTATAATGTAGAATTGGCTGCATTTGAGAGCTTATATTATTACATGATTGTGTTGCATTTTCATATTCACAATTTTAACATACTTTGGTTCATCTAACTGTACTTTTGTACCTATAATATACATTCAATAATACAATAACTGCCACATTTCTTTTGGATTCATGCGCACTTCCATACTGAACTCAATATTTAAAAAAAAAATCATGGCATTTTTATCCAATATCGTATCACAGAAAGTTTTCCCCAGAAAGCAAAGCATTACTTTTATGAAGAATGTCTCTATAATTCCATGCAATTTGGATAAATCATACAGAGTCAGACAGATTGGGTACAGCTTCAAGTGAAACAAAACAACAACATAAATGTAGGTTGCATTTAATTTGACTAATTTTTCAGAAATTCAATAATATGTGTAGGAATGGGCATAATTGCACATATACTATAAAGTTTAAAGGGACAAAGCCATGTAAAGCTGTACATTTTATATCTGACACAACTAAAACATAGGATGACATGTATGAACGGGCTGCGCCAGTTTTCAAGTGTATTTTGAGCCAAAAAGAATGTATTAAAAGATTTTATATTGGTTCTAAGGTTTATTTTAAGTTATAAATTATGGTGGTCTTTCATAACTCTAGTTACTTTTTTTGAGTTGTTTTAAAGAGGGGATTTTATAACCCCAAAAAGGAAATTCTTGTTGGAAGAGTCTGTAGTTTTCACAGTTTTTACTCTTTTTATGATCATTTAATTTAGAAGAATAAGAGACCCTAATTTTTTTTTAAAAATCCCTTTTTGAATACAAGTGTAGCAAAGCTTCACTTAACAAGCATTTTTTTTAGTGTTTTTCAGTGACTTTTGTTTTGTAGATGGATACTTGGGGCATTTTGCAAAAAAAGTTTAACTGATGTTTATTTTAAACATTTTATGTAACAAAAAATTGCAAAAGGTGTTTATAGCCTTTAAATTAAATCACTTCAGTTCATACAAAAAATATAATTTACTGTTGAGTTCTGAAAACAAAGCTACAGTACATAGTTAAATTGCTACAAGGCACTGCTAGGCTGTTTTTTTTCCCTAAAAAAACAAAATGATGTGATGAAAAAAGAAAAAAAATGAGATTTAAAAAAAATAAAAAAGTAAGATAAATTAGAGATAACAATAAAATATAAACATAATATAGTAAACGATAATCATTATTATTTTGTTTTAACATGTTTTTATTGCTGATTATCAAGATACCAATGCTAGTAAGGTATCAATAAATTTATTAAATAAATCTTCATATTTTGTTGTTCTGTTGTTTTTGTTTTTTTGTAATTATTTATTTTTTTATTTCTGTTACATAATTTGTATACTATGAATGGTACATTTTTGTAAAATATTTTTGTAATGTTTTTCCTATCATTTATTTATTTATTTTTAGACACCAAAAGCAATATGGAAAATGATTGCCTTTGTAAAACATTAAGTTAGGGAGCAGTGCACTGTTCCTTAAGCAGAGAATACTGATCCTCCGTTTAGTACAGTTAGAGGTAGAAATTAAAATTGTTGCTGCTATTTGATGCTGTATAAAAAGGACTCCCACTGCTAGCACCCAGCTGATATTAGTAATAACTTAACATATATTATATGTCTGAAAATCAGTTCTATTACTCTGAAAGAGATTTGCAGAAATCCATTTGCTTGTTGCCAGAATATGGAACTGATTTTTAGTCTCAGAAATTTCTGCAAAAATCTGCTGCAAATATAGAATATACATTAATTATATTAGGGATGTAAGTATTGTTTTTCTTTACTATTAACAAATAATGTTATTTTTATAAGTATAAAGGTGGTTAAGGTGTTGACTGATTTAAACAACCTTGTCTGTTATTATACATTTTCCTCTGAAATACTGATCTATCATAAAGGTTTTTGCAGTGTTTTCAGTAAAGGCTTGTGTCCATATCCAGATCCTGAATCAATATTTTACTGATCCATATTTATAATTCTAATATAAATATCTGCACCAGACATGACACTTTTGAACATGCCAAAGATGCGCCAGAGGCATACAATGCACCAAAAATGCACCAAAATGCGCCCAAGTTTGGCATGAAACTGTCATACAAATCCATACCAGTTTCAAAGTGGCATGGCTGAGATTACTTTTGCTGTAGAACGGGACACATTTACAAAGTGCTGTGAGACATTTACATACATACTGTTGGATTTTACACTATTAAAAACAAAGATAGAACTGATGAGTCGGCGCCAAGTTTATACATTTCCCCCAGCATGCCTAGAAGTCATTTTAATACTACAGTGCACTCCATGCATATAGCTATGTTTTATTAAATACTGAGGTCTCAATATCCTTCTGGTAGTAATTTAGAGACCAGCACTGGATATGAGTTTAACTAATAAAGGGAAGAAAGATCCTAGGTATCACTTGACAAAAATCTTTTCTTTTAAATTAATACAAATAAATAAATCTAGCATTTCACAAGTTTGTCATATAACTTGTCCTTGATTCCTTACTATTTTTAAGGTCTTTGCTTGCGGTCAGTGCAGAAAAACGCTATTAACCATGTTCAAATGGCAATAGTCATGATCATAATGGGGTTTTTGCATGTGAATAAGAGCCCTTCCATTCGTTGACAGAGTAAAGAGCTCTTGAGCATGAAAACGAATTAAATCACAGGAGGTGAAAACTGTCTAGGTCTAAGAATTTTTTTGTTGCCCAAAGCAAACAATCAGAGCTCCCCTTTCATTTCATATAGTGCTCTAAAAAAATGAAAGGGGAGTTGTGATTCATTGCTATGGGCAACAAGGTCTGAGACCTAGACAGTCTTCATACATGTCCTGCAAAGTATAGAAAGTTGCAGAATATTTAATTAGACAATAACTAAGCTTTATTTTCATAAGATAGGAAAATCCCATCTTCACAGAGAAGTTGTCAATATGCTTTTTTAAGCAACTGGTTAACAGAATTTACTTTTCATAAAAGGCTGTCAGGAAATTTTTAATTCTTTGCAGACCAACACCTTTAAAAGTCTCCTGCTGTAACATGAGTGATTTAACTGATCTTTTCATAACTATTAGCATTTAACAAGGATGCAAAAGTAAGAGAGCAACAATATTTTAAAAAGTAGTTGGAAATATGTTTGGATATGTTTAAGATCTTAACTAAAAAGTGCTGAAAGCATAATAACAAATATCTTGATATTTTCATCAGATCCCCATTTGTATATTCCAAGCGAAGTGGCGTAATGAAACAGTTTCAGCATGATGCCAACAAGAGAAACAGTATTTATGCCATTTTTAATACTTCATCATAAATCAGCTTAACTGGAACAGTGATAAGATAAAATGAGATACAATAAACTTTGCAATAGGTATATATTCCAATTTCGGATATTGTTACAAAAGTTTTAGATTATATAATAACCTGATGGTTGCATTATAATTCTAGGGTAAACTTGTTAATCCTGTAAAATCTCCATTATTGCAAAATGTGATGATTTGCCAAGGTGGAGAAGACAAGATAAACTCCATAAATCAATTTAGAAAATTTAGATAATACTGTATTTTTTCCAGATTTACCATCACAGGAATGGGACAATTCCATTATGGTCAGTATTTCCATAAGAATGCTCCAATTAAGTATGATTGAAGAACTATACTATTTTATGTTTCATGTAGATAAAATTCATAATCCAAATACCATCAAATAATTGCAGAAATCCCAATTTCAGATCAATATCCTTCTCTGGTTGAAGAGAGATGAGAAAGCTCTGGTACAAGGCATTATATAAGAGTAATGAGGTCTACAAAATACAGAAATACAAATATATTTTAAAATATAATATTATTATTGTCAACACTGTGCTCCTATTTACTACTAAGAAAGAAAATATTCGGAATAGAGTCATTTGTTTCAGGAGATCCACAAAAGTTTCAACAACTAACATGATTTGTTTCTTTGCAAAATATGCCATTAACAGTTGTAAAAGCAGAAAGTGTTTGTGCCCACTTCTGCTTTGTGTTCTGACAAACAAACCTGCAGTTTCATAGACAAGGTCAGAAGCACCTAGAAAGGCATTCATCTGTAAATCATTGAGGTTTCTTCTATTTTGTCACAGTATAAATTAAGACTCACCCAAAATTACAAATAGTTTGTCACCAAACTCTCAACAAGGTTAATTTTAGTTTTAGTTTTTTTTATTATTTTTATGTGCAGTTACATAACATCTTGCCTGCAATGCAAAAAACAGATGTGTTGTAGATACCTGGCACA